>RJWM01007164.1:0-79866 GCA_004363535.1 Dasyprocta punctata | reverse complement strand
GACAGATCAGCATGAGCAAAGACCCAGGGGCAGGAAGGGGCCTGGAGTGAAGTGTTCAGTGTGGTGGAGCACAAGAGAAGGGGCCAGGGAGTGAGGCTGGAGAGGGAGGCAGGAAAGGGCAGGTCTTGGCACTTGACCCGGCCTGGGCCTTGCATGTGGAACTGCCAGGGAGGGCTTATCTGGAGGTGGCAGCATGGCCTGCATGGTGAACGAGAGTCAGAGGGCACAGGGCCCAGTGATGGGTGGTGGTGCTGGAGTGGGGAGGGAAAGAAGGGTCAGTCTTCTGGCTTGTGGCAAGAGGGTCAGGTAAGGGAGTCACTAACTCATTTATTTTCTCATCAAAAAGCATCTGTTGTCCCCAACCCTGTGTGAACCTCACCCCCAGCACTTAGTAAAGGAAGAAAGCCACACATGGGCAAAGCAGGGCAGCCTCACAGTAGCCTGAGAGGATGCGGAGGGGGGCGGGAGATGAGGGTCACAGGCAGGAGCCCCCTGGCACCAGACACCCAGCTATGAATCTGCCACCAAGAGGAAACCTCAGGTAGGTCTGAACACTCTGTGCACATCTCATCAGAACTGAGGGGCGGCAAGGGGTTGTCCACCCCCACACTGCGTATTGGTCCCAGGCGCCACTTGTGTTTAGCAAGGAGACCACCAGGAGGCATGGCCTGGACACAAGGAGTCCTACCAAGGCTATGGTCCTTGAGGGTTCCATTATCCTTGGCATCAGGGCTTCCCCAAGTCCAGAAACAGCCTTGCTTCAGTCTGACACTGCCCAGTAAGAAGGGTCGGCGGTGTCCAGCCTCAGCTGGGAATTGGCCGGTGAGGTAGCCTTGCCTCACACCCTGCTCCAAACAGTCAGCCCCTTCAGAACCCTCTCGGCAGGAGGCGCTTTTGTGACTGCAGCGGCCTAGTCTTCGGCCAGCCTGAGGGCCCCGTGGTAGGACGGGCTGTTGTCAGGGAGGGCAGCGGAGACCCACAGCACCTTTTCCCAGCCTCTCCTCCAGGCCGCTGCATTGAAGTCTTGGATGAATCATCTTGAAGTCAAGAGGCTTCTTTGTCCCAGGGGCTTGTCAAGAATCTGGGCACCTTCTTTGGGAAGGCCATTTTAGAGCAGGCTGTCCACGGGTCATCCCACAACTCTTCTGAAGTGACACTGGTGCTCATGTGTGTACTGAATACCTCAGTACTGGGAGTTGTGCCAAGTGTAGGACCAAGGCTTCTGGCTCTACTCAGTGGCCCCCTGGTGCCCTTCCAGTGGGTCTGGTCAGTGCCCCACCCCCATTCTGCCCTGGTAGGGTGGTATGCCCTAGATGCTAGCAAGGGTGCTGTGCTCCTTACCTTGATATTGTCCTGCCAGCGGTGGGCTTTCTGGAAGGTCTCTGCAGCGTCGGCCAGTCTCTGAGGGACAGAGTACACAGAGATCAGAGGCTGAGGCAGGCTGTTTGCTCCATGGCCAACCCAAAGCCTTCTCCATTCCCAGAACCCCCTGGGGTCAGGCTGGTTCAAGGCCTCCCTTCTCCTTGCCCCACCAGACCCCAGAAGCTTTCAGCCCTGACGGTACCCAGCTTACTGAGGGCACGCCCTGACCACAGCTGGCTTCCCGTAGGATGGGTGGGCTGCACGGAACAGCCCAAGTGGCTGCCTCATGGGCTTCGGCCCAGGGTGTCTCCGGCCCAGAGGATGGCAGCAGCACCCAGCCTGGGCAAGCCCCACTGCCACTCTCGATCCCTTACAACCTAGTGTCCCCTCCTGTCAATGTGAGATCCCACAGGTTACACAGGGCCTGGCTGACGCTCTTTTCCAGCAGCGGGGGCCAGAGCCCACCTTTGCCCAGCAGGCCCACTATTCCTCTCCAGACTTCCTGAGTCCCTTCCAGAGGGCTCCCAAGCTCTGTCCACATGCACCTGTCCTGTCCTTTGGTGCTGGTTCCAGTGGCCTTTGCTGGTGAGCAGAATGTCTCTGAGAACACAGCTATGTGCCTGACCCTGCTACACCTGTCACTGGGCATGCTTGGTGCTAGACTATGCTGATGTGTGAAGATGTGGCTGACTCAGCCCTGCCTCTCACGTATGATCGGGAGGGAAAAGTGACACAGAATTGGGGTGGCAGTGACTGATGTGCGGAAGGCTCTGTGCTGTGGGAATATGACACATCAGGAAGGCTGGTGGAGGAGGTGCCGGGCCCAGTCACCCTCTGGGCCTGATTTTGGCATGCCCGTGGATCCTGTCTCTCAGGATGTCTTAGGCCACCAGAAGAGGGAACCGAGTTTGTGCTTCTGCAGAGCTGAGGGCAGCGATGTCCTGTTAATCCTAAGTCAGTCAGTACACTGGCCACCCACATGCCAAGACTCCTCCAGCTAGTGACGCATGAATGCCACTTCTTATTCAGATGTGTCTGTGGTATCCTTATAGCCCTTCCTCTGATGAATATACCCAGGCACAGAATAGCCAGTGGCCTGCCCAAGACTGTGTCACACCTAGTCTGGTCAGGCTGAGGCCCTGAGCCTGGGCCTTACCACTGCCTTTGCCTTGATCAGCCATGACTGAGACCCATGACACCCAGTGTGGGAGGCAGCTCTGGTTCCTCAGGCCTAGCCCACCCATGCCATGGTTGCAGTATGGCCCTGCCTCCAGGCCTACTGTCCTACTCAGAAGACTCCGTTCTCTTGGTATCCAGGCCACCGTGTCCCCATTCATCAGTCCAGGCCTGATGTGGCCTATGGGCCTGAGCAGAGCGGGTAAGAAAGCATGACAGCTGCCCACTGGGGAAGTGGGAGCCAGGACACGAGAGATCAGGGTGGGAGCAAGGAGGGACCCTGGGTGGAGCTGTGGCCATCACTCTCCTGTAAGATGTCAGCCCTGGGAGTCAGAGAGGCTGTCAGAGCCACCCCACTTCTGCTGGACCTGGTTCCTCCTCCTCAGACCAAGAGCACTGATGGTGGGAAAGCTGTGGTGGGGACTGGGGACAGGGTGAGAAAGTGACTCTCAGAGTCGAAGCTCCTCACCTCACAATGCTGGCCTGTCCTGGCTTCTGCCACCTTTTCCTGTGGAGGCTCTGCTGGTTGCCTACCCTTTATAGCGGGGCCTACTTGGGTGGGACTCACACTGCTCCTTAACCCAGTCTCACACTCAAGGGACTTCAGGGGCCACCGGGACTCTCTGCTCCAGGAGGCCTCTATGAGGTCTTGTCCCTAGTCTTGGCCCCCACTGAGTTCCTTGGGATGGGCCTTGGTGCACCTGAATTATACCCACCCACTCTTGGAACAGGCTCATCCACCCTGGCGCCTCTGCTTCACCTCCCAACCCCGACATCACTAAACCACTTGCTGTTCAGCCCCAGGGTCTGTTTGGCCTCAGAAACCCACATCCTCTCTTGTCCGCCTGTACCTGTTTTCCATGGAACACTTGAGCCTGATCTCAGAAAGCAGATCTGATCATCGAGCTGTCCTCCGCTCCCAATCCCTGCAGCATCTCCTACTGCTTTGCCCATAAAACGTAACACTTTCTTGAGGCCCTGAAGGACCCAGGTGTGCCTGTCTCCTAACCTTCCTTTTCCACATCTAGAGGCTTCCTCTTGGCCTAAACCATAAATATTCCTCTGGACCCTAACCTCTAGGGTTGGGTGAAGTCCCCAAGTCATAAGCCTGCAGTGCCCTTCTGTGGAGGGTGTAAAGCATGATGGCTCCCCACTAGGGGAAAGTGGGAGCCAGGACATGGGAGACCTGCCTGTGAGACATATTTTCCGACACTTGTTACTGGTGTCAATTGAACAGCTACTATGCAGGTGCCAAGATAGCACTTCGCCTGGAATATCTGGAAAGCCCAGGGAGGCAGCACCAAGGGTGCATCTTGAGGTGTGACCCTTGGGTGATCACTGTGTCCCCCCTGTCCTTACCAAGAGGCTCATTACCTTCCCGGGGATTCCAGGGCTACCTCAGAGTAGGCCTGAGGCCCACACATGGCTCTGAAATGTCACTGTCCTTTGTAGGCTGATGCTGGGACAGAGCATGAGAACCAGATCAAGTCACCATAGAAAAGCCACAGGGTAGATGGGCCTGCAGAGTCAAATGGATGCTAGTGGAAGTCTCCAAACTGGGCTGTGGCCTTGAGGAACTATTCCCTCCACCTCTTCTTCCACCCCTGGCCAGGGGATGCCAGCTCTGTCACCCTTACAGGGTTCAGCTCTGAACCTGGGGTTCACAGGTCCAAGAACATGGGGCTGCAGGTTCCTCTGGCTCTATGACTTAGCAGACAAGGTGAGGGAGCCCCAGAGAGGGAAGGTCCAGCCCCCAGCTTCCTTGAGTTCTCAGAGTCCCACAGGCTTGAAGGCCTAGGTCAGCCCGCTGACTCGTGAATAACGGAGTTGCAATAGCCACAGCGAAAGGATTACTTTTAATCCTCAGTAACGATCAAGCCATTATTATTTTTTCAGTGTTACAGATCAATCAGTCCATCCCTGGGCACTGGACGTGTGCAGACTGTTAACAAGCTGGCCTAGTGCTGCAGGAGGAAGGGCCAGGCAACTGCGTGGGGTGGAGCGGCAGGCAGCGGAGGCATGAGGTCCACCAGCCTGAGGGCCTAGCACTGCCTACCAGGATCCAGAGGGGGAATCACCCTGGCCCTGGCCTGGGATTAAAGCTTCTTCCTTAAGCAGTGACTTCACCTCCATGGCCCTCAGGATCCTGCTGTGAACTGGTGGTAGCAACTGCACCCACTCAGTGGGCAGGCTCTTGGCAGCCCCTTCTGCCAACTCCAGCAGCTGTTCTTAGGGTCCTGCACACTAGGGGTTCTCCTGTGGGCTATTATTGAACTCTGGGCCTTTCTTTCATAACCACTTTTTCTGCTGGTCAGTCCTATTGGACTATTCTCTGGAAGCTTCCTTTTGCCCTTGTTCAGTCCCCGGGCATCCCCTCCCTTCAGCCAGGGGCCAAGTTTCGCCTCACCTGCTTAGCCTAAGTGAGATACTCACAGTCTTGGGGTCCTGCCCTCATAGAGCCCACAGTGGTCAGGTCTGCTCGGGGATGGCCAGCAGGCCATGCTCACACTGCCCTAGTTCATCCTCCTAGCACCTTCCTCCTACCTCTCCCGTGTCCTGCTGATGGCAGGGTGGAAAGAAAGGAGGCTCAGAGGTGAGGGAAAACCTACTGGGGTGCCTAGCAAGGCAGGGGCTGAGCAGGGGTCCCATCTTGGTGCTGTCTCCAGGGTCCCTGCTGTTCCTAGCCCTGACCCTGAGTGCCAGTTCTCCTGGAACTCTTACGCTTACAGGAACCTGCTCGGGACCCAGACTCTGCCCTCAGAGCCACCCGCAGACCCTGGTCATCCCGCTCCCAGGCCCCTGCACATGCTGCTCCCTCCCTGTTCACTTCTGCTCAGAATCTTCTAACTTGCTTCACTTCCACACCCCGCCAGAGCCCCCCTCAGGGAACCCTCTGCCAAGTTTGCCTTCCCCTTGAACTCTGAACTCAGCAGAGGCAGTGTCTGGTGGTCATCAAGCTTACAATCATCTGACCCCTGTTATCCAGCAGGTGCTCAACAGACATTTACCCTGTCAAGGTCAGGGCCTCTCTGGACCTGTATAGTGCCCTGGCCCTGAGTCTGACTCTTCCCAGCCAGGTATGTAACCCCAAGCACGTGGCTAACCTCTTTGCGTCTCTTTTCCTCACCACATCCTGGGGGGTGAAGGATGCCTAGGAGGATGCTGCCGCCATCAAGTCACCAGTGGTGCCTCACCTGGCCTGCCTGTCCCCATCATGGCTGCGGCACTGGGGGGAGCTATGGTGGGTTTGCTGAGCAGGGCTGCTCATGGCCAAGTCCATCATGATCACAGTGAGCCTTTCAGAGGCAATTATCAGAGTTTCACTTAACAATTCATTTCCCTCAGCTCTGGGAACCACTTTTATGAGAAAAGGCAAGAAAGAAGCAAGCTGACAGTGCACTGGGCTGGGACAATACTCCCCTAGGGGCAGCTCCTTCACCAGTACCTTTAAATTTCACTGAGTTAAACATCTTTAACTTCCGGGAGCTGAGGCAGACAGGGATGTGAGAAAAGGGACCACAGAGGCCAGAGCCTGGAGAGTGAGGGCCCTGCACGCCGGGAGGGGAGAGGCTTGGGTCTGGGGGGGCAGAGCCCTTTGGTGTGTCAGTCTCTTAGGTGCTGCCATCTGGGTGCTTCCCATTTCTTCTTTACCTCTTTCCTCCCCTGCCTTGTGGGAACTCCCTCTCCCAGGGATGGTGGCTGAGGGCCTAGGGAGCAACTGCCTATCAGACAGGACTTGTTCAGCTGTACAGCCCACAGTGAGAGACTGTAAGAGTTTTTTGATTTTATTGGCTATTGCTACTCCTGCTTTCTTTCTTTCTTTCTTTCTTTCTTTCTTTCTTTTTTTTTTTTTTTGGTACTGGGGATCAAACTCACAACCTTGCACTTGCCAGGCAGTCGCTGAGCTAATCCCCCTGCTACTCTTGCTTTCAAAAGGATATCAGTGGCTTAGTATAAAATGTCCTGAGCCGGCATGGTGGCACATGCTTTCAATCCCAGCACTCGGGAGGCTGAGGCAGGAGGATCGGTGTGAGTTCGAGACCAACCTGGGCTACAAAGTGAGTTCAAGGCCAGCTTGAACAGCATAGTGAGACCCTGTCTCAAAAAATAGGGCTGGGGATTTAGCTCAGTGGCCTAAGCACCTGCCTGGCAGGCGCGAGGTTGTGAGTTTGATCCCCAGTACAAAAAAACAAAACAAAACAAAGAATAAAATGTCCTGAACTCATGGCCAAGGATGTGGAGATCTGGGGCACTGGAGGCTAAGTCAGGCAGAAGCTGTGGTAGAGGGAGGAGGAGAGGAGGGGGATCTCGGAGTGGGGAGCTCTGAGGTGGAGGCCCAGGTGGCAAGCCCAGGAAAGAACACCAGTACCACACATGATTCCCCAAAAGCACTGCCAGAGGTTCCAAGGATGGTGACACCAGACAGGACCTGGCACCTACCCTCGGCCAACGCTTTACCACCTGGTGCATGTAATCCAGAGCCAGACAAAGGACTGCAATGCCTACGAGGCAAATTCTCAGAGGTGACTGAGGCTTAAAATATTAGTGCCACTGCCCCAGGCCCCTGCAAGGAAGTAGTGGAGGAAGCGGGGAGGAAGTGGACATCTATCTGGTGCCCCAGCTCAGCAGTGCTGGATGACCATCCCAGGCGAGGGACTAAACTGCCAGGTGGGGCCTGGTCAATTAGACTCAGCTGCCTTCCAACCTTCTACGATGGTTCCTCTGCTTTTCCCCTGAGTAGGAACCAGTAAATGGCAGCCCAGGTACCGTCTTGAGCCTACTCCCCAGTCTTGGCGTCACTGGGTTCGCACCCCAGGAGTGGGTGCCCAGCAGCCCCTGCCCAGCCCAGCACTCTCACACTGCTGCCTCCTTCCCTCCCTCCCTGTGGGCCCTATATTAGCTCCGTATTGCACACTGATAGATACTAAATACAGATTTCCAATTTCCAGAGCTGTTATGGTCTAATGAGTAAATAATATACATATTTAAAACTGCCTAAAAACATATCTGCATAATTAAAATATCTGCATAATAATGAAGCAAGATGTAGCTCAGCAAGGAGGGAGCAGCATCCCCAGGCTGACAATAGGGGCGGAAGTGTAGGCAGGGTCAGGGTCCTGTGGGTCTCTCCCTCCTGCCACCTCAGCCTTGGATGGATGCTGGTGTGTCTACCCATGGCCAGCTCCAGGCAGGCTCTCCACAGTTAGGGAGCCCCAGGATCCCAGTTTGGCCCATTCCAGCACAATCTGTGGTCTGGGAATTGTGCATGTGTGCCTGTTGTGTGGGCGATGGCTGCCTCAGTGGTCCTTTTTTTTTTTTGTACTGGGGATCAAACTCACAACCTCGCACCTGCCAGGCAGATGCTTAGGCCACTGAGCTAAATCACCGGCCCTATTTTTTGGAGACAGGGTCTCACTATGCACTTCAGGTTGGCCTTGAACTCACTTTGTAGCCCAGGCTGGTCTCGAACTCACACTGATCCTCCTGCCTCAGCCTCCCGAGTGCTGGGATTACAGGCATGTGTCACCATGCCCAGCTCTGCCTCAATGGTTCTGACAGCCACCATCTGCAGTACACGGTGTCTTACAGCTTCATGAGCACAGCCTCACTCACCACGACCTTCTGAAGAGAGGTCATGTCCCAGTCCTTCATTTTACTGAGTTCTCAGGGGTGAACAGAAGCACCTAGGATGGGCAAAATGGGCTGTCCAGGGTCCACAACTCAGGCATGGCATGTTAAAGGGACACACGGGAGGCTTTGCTTTCTGAGGGGCAGGGTGCACTCAGCCTCGTCCATCCGCCCCTTCCTTCACCTCTAGCTGCCTCTGTATTGCACACGCTTAGGTCCTTCTTGTGACTCATCCTGAGATTAATGCAGCATCCTTTCTGTATCAATCTTACTTCTAGTTTAAAGATGAAACCACCACCACAGCGATGGAAAGCAAACACTGAAACCCAGACCAAAATTCCAGCAACCCAGCTCCACGAGGGAAATACCAAACAGCCCTGGCATGGAGAGTGCTACAGGTAAAGTCCTCACATAAGCCCCTGGCCACTGTCAGCAGAGAAAAGCCCCCTGACCTTTTCCCTCATCGGCCATGTATGCCTTCCACGAGTTGAAAAAAAAAATTAGTAAAATAGATTAATTTAAAAAAAAAAGAAAAAAAAGGTCAAAATACATGTAACAGGAAAAACTCATTGGAGTTGTGATCTCCCTCTGCAGGGGGGTGACTGCCTCTCCGCCCCGGGCCTGTGCTCGCTGGCTCCCTGTGGGCAACATGGGCTTTGTTATCGATTCCTGCATTCCTCGGTGCCGCCTGGAAGGGACAGCCTGTTTTAATTTCCCAAGAAAAAAACTAGAAGTGAAGGGTGGCCTGTGATGGAGATGGGGAGGGCAAGACCTTGACAATCAGGGTAGGCCAATTTCAGAACAGCAAGGGTTTCCCAGAACATCCTGGGTCCCAAGAACACATGCTATATTGTGTTTTGCCAAAGAAGAATACTTTTAAAAAAACCCATGCTCTCTGAGTACCTGGACGACACTGTGTGTGGGCACTGAGAGGAGGAGGCCATGATCTCAGAGAGTCCTTTCTAGGGAAGCAAAGAGGGTGAAGGGAAGTCACAGTGCAGGGCATCACTCACACTGCTTCAGGGCTTAGCTTCGCACTGGAACCTCAGTCCATATAGAAAGAGTGGGTTGGGTATCATGGGACAGGAGCCAAAGGTGCCCAGTGTGAGTAGGCTGAGGGGTGAGGACAGGGACCTCTATGAGTGGGCACAACATTCTCAGCGCCATCCTGCAATCATAGACCATTTTCCAGGGACTTTTGGGAAGTCCAACCTGGGAAGGGTTCAACTCTGGCAGTGAATCGCTTCAGAAGGGTGAGTGTGGAGCTGGGTAGCTACATTCTGGGGGCTGAAAGTTCCTGCCTGCCTTGTCTGGTCATGGTGCTGCTCCTAGGTGCACTGCTGAGAAATAAACCAATATATCTAACATCCAGTCTTAGGTCTGCATTTGGGCTGTGGCTCTTGGTGTGTGCGTGGTATGGGGGATTGAACTCAGGGCCTTCACACTGAACTATGCCTCTAGGTCTTTTAAAAATAGATTTTTTCTTTTGGTACCGGGAATTGAACTCATGACCTCATGCTTACCAGGCAAGAAGTGTGCCACTGAGCTAAAAATTTTAAAATTTTTAAGACAAGTTCTTGCTAAATTTCTTAGTTGCCCAGGTTGGACGTGAACGTTCAATCCCCCTGCCTCAGCCTCCCAGCATGCTGGGATTACAGGTGTGCATCCCTAGGCCAAGCTTGGGCTGCGGCTCTGCCCAGCTGTGCAGACACCTCCCCCTGAGGAGCCCCAAGCAGAGGCTATGCCATGTGCACACAAGGCTGAAGGTTGGGGTGGGAGGCTAAGGTGCTGCCCTGTGCAGCTCAATCTTGGGAGCACGAATGAGTAGGAACGCTCCAGCCTGGCTGGGTACTCCTGCTCAAACCCCAGCATGAAACCCATGCATCTGTGCAGGTGACTCAGTGGAATTTCTCATTTTGGCAGTTCCCCTCCCTCTGAATTATGACCCAGCGTAATTCATTGGTTTCACTCATCCTTTGAAAAGCCACACAGATAGCATTGAGCAAGGGTATCAGGGTGACATGGCATTACCTGAGTGCACCATGGAGCACATAATTGCCTCCTGTCCCCTCATCAGGCCACATGTGTGGGCATGGTGTGTGTGCTGATTGATGTGTGACAATGTCCCCCTTCTCTGCCACTGAGCTGACAGGCTTGGGTCCCTGGGGCTCTGCTACTGACCCCACATGTAATTTGGTGAGTACTGCCTTCATTTCCCTGGGCTTTGATTTTTCACTTGTATGATAGGAACCAGAACTCTGCCTCCACCTCACCTGCAGGGATGTGGGTGAACTGACACGGCAGGCATGGACAGAGGCAGGATGTGGATTCACTTCAGAGACATAACTCCAGGACCTGGTTTCCCCTTCTCTTGCCGCAAGCCAGGGGCCTCCTGCTTCCTCTACTCCACCCCAACCTACTTGGGCTTAACGACCTTGGCTTGACCTGACTTCGTCTGAAGCTATGTCAATGGGCTGTCCCTCTCCTTGGCACCACTTTTGCTGGGAGGAGCGGGTGTCCAGTGCTACCCAGTATCCAGCCGGGCCTCCAGCCCAGGGCCTGTAGGAGTGTGTTCATCCAACCCTACCCATGCCGTGTCCTCACTTCCCAGATATGTCCTTTCTGAAGCCTCCTGTTCCCATGATACTTTCTCCCCTTCCTGATCAGAGCTCTCCCCTTCCTGCCCTAGTCTAACCTTAGACCCACACAACCAAGTTACCTGGCAAGAACTCATCTCCCCAGCCTCCCACAGGACTCTGTGCCCCCACACTGGCTCCTGTGCTTTGCTGATGATTCCTGGGTGTCCTGACCATGACTTCTTCTGGTTGCCATCCTTATAGGGTCCTACTGACTTCGTCACTTTCCTTCCAGGCTGACCTGGAACTCTGTCTGCCTGCTTAGGTCTGCACTATGCCCTGAGCCTGGACTGCTCTTCTTCTTCCCTCACCTGTCCTGTTTCACCTCATCTTATGGAACTGGTGCTCAGCAACCTCCTTTAGGAAGCCTTGTGCTTGCCACGCTGGGTTCCAGAATCCCCTGTGGGGCTCCTCTCACTGCATGTGCATCTGACTCAATCTCCGATGTTCCTCAGTGCAGGGACTTGATTCATAGATCTATGTAGCCCCAGAGCTGGACACAGGTCAGCTCAGCATAAAAGTGCTAGGTGACCCCAGGCTCCCATCATGGTAATGGGGCGGGGGTGGATCAGGTGTCATTAGGAGTCTGCTTATTTGGAGGCTCTGGGTTCCCTGGGTCTGAGATGGCAGAGATCATGCCAGAAGCAATGTTGACAACAGATAACAGGGACACCAAATGGTGATGGGGAAGGAATGGATAGGATAAGGCGGAGTCTAAGCATAGGTGTCACTGGTACCATTGCAAAGGCATCCATGGAGCTGCCTTTAAGGTCTGAACTGCTAACATCTACTCTCCAGGACCACAGCCTCACTCTGGGCCTTGTGACAATGTCACCTACCGTCCCTGACCAGCTGCTGTCAAGTCAGTGGTGAAGTGGGCTCCGCTGGAATGAGAAGTGGGGGTGGTAAACATGTGCCCCTCATCTGGGCAGGGAAGCCAGGTGTCGAGTCCCTGGGGACCAGGCACCCACTGCCCTGGGCTGAGAGCAATGCATTCTCCAGACATGCCCTGACGTTCTCCTCTAAGATGCCTTCTCAGATATCCCTGTGCTCTACCATGGCTTGACGACAGGACAGGGAGGGTGGCAGTTCCTGTGGGAGGGGTTCCTTCATAACAACAAATGCTTATCAAGCACTTATCGTGTGCCTAGCCTGTGTTGGGCACAAGCAGCTCACTACGCCATACACATGTGGCCTTGCTGCCCTGTGGCAGACCATCAGTAAATTCTCTACATCCCACCTAACTTCTTCCCACTGCAATTCAGTCTACTGTCCTTAACTGCCAAAGACTTTGCAGTAAGAGATACTTGGAGTGCCAGGAAGTCATTGTGCTATGAAATAAATTCTCCCTAAAAAGCTGAAATCTGAGACCCCTATCCCAAACCACAGCCTGGGTCCCTGCCCAACCACCATGCTCCTTTCCCATGATGTTATTTTTGTACTTTTTCCTAAAACGTAGCCTGAGCAGGCCCTCTTTGACTCTATTAACATTAGGAATCTAATCAGTAATCAGGCAGCTCATAATTTTCTGATTAGCTCTGATTAGGCCCAACCTCAGGAGAAGGAGTGGGACAGTGAAGAGGGAGGCAGGGTGGGGTGGGCACTGGGATGTACCTGAGGGGCACTGGCCAGGCTATGGATAGAAGTCAGAGAGGAACCCCAGCCCTATTGTTGTCTGTTCTTCAGAACGGGTGTGGAGTCATGGGTTTCACTGCGTCAGAGAGTAAATACCATGGGAGAGGGGTCCCCAACCCAGCTTGGCAGCAGAGATCCAGGGCAGGGTGGGCCAAAACTTTCAGCACCATGGACAGAGATGGGAGGATCTGCCAGGGCAGCCAAAAGAGGTTAGGTTTGGGAAATGACCTGTGTCCCACACCTTCTAGGTCCTCTTGGGTCACATTCTAGGAATGATCCTAGGTATAGCCTTGAGCAATGTTGGCAGTAACAGAGTTAGGTGCTCAAAGGGCTGCAATGTGTGACCTTGGGCATGGAGAACTGGACTTGGCCAGTCTTGTTGAGCACACCACAGGCAGAACCTCTGATCATCACCCTCAATGCAGAGACCATGAGGTCAGGGGCCCACTGGCTCCATTGCAAATGGGGGAACCAAGACCTAGAGGGACTGCCCAGGTGACAGTGCCAGTTAAGAACAGAGCCTGAACCTATTGTGAGGCATCCCAGGCCAGGACTAGGTCTCTCTGTCCTGCCTGAGGCCTTTCTATCATGCTCAGATGGAAACATGGTGAGGATCAAGCCAGACCTCCTAGGCATCCCCTCATGGGGCCTGACCAATGGCCTGTTCCTGTCCATAGCTGATCTTGAAGCCCCTCAATCCACTGCACTTCTCCACATGCCTAGACTTCTTGGAGCACACCTTGGGGCCCAGTTCAGGTCAGGGTCATGGTGATCCTGGGACCACAGGTTGTTGCCTCTTGTAGAATGCAACCATTTGGGTGACCTCTGATGAAATGCACAAGCCCAGTGGAGGAGACGTGTACAGCTAATGCCATGCAAATTGGCACAGAGGCAATCAGTCTGACTCTAAAAGCTGCCCTACCGGCCTCAGGCTGGCTCATTGTCTTTTCTGTCAATTTGCATCTCATTACCCAGAAGGCTGTGCTCACTAGAGGTTAAAGGAAAAAAGAGAACCAAGTAAGGCCCAGTGCATACTACCTTAAGTGAGAGAACAACCCCACTTGAGTCAGGGATGCTTGGTGGATTGCCCCAAGAGGTACACTCCACAGGGAGCCCAATCACTCCCACTGCCACCAACATTACCCCCTGCTACCACCAGAATGTTACTCTTTCCACCATCAGCTCATCATCACTGTCATTTCCCCTTAACTACTATCAACACTTCCATGTTCACTGTTGATATTAACTCTGTCAACACCACCAATATCATTTTTGTCATCATTGTCAATGTTATTCTCATCACCATCAGCATCTGCCTCACCATCACTAACTTCGTCCCTATTATCATGGTCACCATCTCCCTCACCAGACTCCACTACCAACATCACCTTCACTGCCACCTTTACAGGCACCATTACCTTCAGGGTTGCCACCACTATATCCCCCCTCAGCCACTTCTGCTAGTGCCTCATGTCTCCTGACGATCAGCACCATTACTGCCCCCACCCCAGCCCTCACCTGAGAAAGATCTGAAGAACAACCAGCAACCACTCGCTCTTTGCCCTTCTATGTCCATCATGCTTCAGCATCATCAGAGAGTTAGGGCACTTGTAGACTAATAGTTCAGTGACCACAGACCTTATAATAACCCAAACTGGGGCCAGATACTTTGCTTGCACCTAGGTATCTCAGGAAGGAAGCCCTCAAGGCCAGGGTGGGGTGCAGCACCTGTGTACTCTGGAAGAACCCCTGGAGAGGGTAGGCTTACTTCACTCTCTTGGTTCCAGCAGAACCCAGGGCTGGGATGGGAGAGGTCAGCAACTAGGACGCTCCATGGGGCAGAGCCAGGGGCCAGGTGTGTGACATGGGTCATTGATGCCACTCTCTGAATCTTGATGACCTCATCTCTAAAATGGAGCTAAGAGTTCAATCTCATTAGACTAGATAAGGGTATTGTACCAACCAGCATGGCCAAGACTGTTTCAGACTGTCATCTCATTATTCATCCCTTCCTTCACACAATGTTTCCTCTAAGCCTCGTGAAGTCCAATCATTATTTTCATCCCACTGAGAACACAGGCTAAGAGAGGGTGAGTCATTTGCCCAAGATTGCACAGTGATCGAATGTCAGTGCTCAAACTAGAATCCAGCTTTATCCACACCAGAACTTGAGTCTGACTCTCCCTCCAGACAACAAAGTCATGAGATGAGGCTGGATCAAAATGGAGTCGGGACTCTGCCACTGAGGTCGCTTAGTCAGTGGGAAGTGGAGTCTAATCTCTGTAGCTGGGCTGTCTCTGTGCTAGGGGTGGACGCCTGAGACCCACCCTGTTTCTGCCCATCAGCTCTGGTGGCAACAGCACAGGCACCTAGCCTGGACACAAAGGGGGACTGGCTGACCCGGGGGTGACGCTAGGGTCCTGGCAGAGGTGACAGGCAGACAAAGGCCTGGAGGTGGAGGGCAGGGTGGGCACAGCCTGGCTGCCAGGTGGAAACACCCAGTGTAAAAGCTGCTCTGAATACTGGCTGCATCCCGCTGCTGCAATCAGCCTCGACACTTGGTTATTATGAGGAGTAAAGGCGGCCGGCGGGACAGCTGGAGCCGTGGCGACAACATTTAAGGTGTTTGTCAGAGCTGTGGGACACGGACTGCCAGGCGCTAATGGCTTTTGCGTGCTGCTGCCAAGTGAGAGGAGGGCGGGCAGGCGGAGGCGGCCTTGCTCCTGCCTGGGCCTCGTGCCTACCCCGTGCTGTGTGGCTGCGCCACGACAGGTAGGGCCCACCTGGGCCTTACGGGTGCCTAGCAACGGCCATAGAGCTATGGCACCAGCTGGAGACGGAGGGATGGCAGCCGCGTGGCACATGCCTGCCTTTTCAGGGCATCTGTGCCATTTCCACCTCCATTCAGGACCCAGTCCCTCCCCCCTGGATCCATCTCCCAGCAAAGGGATTTCATCTTCCCAGTCCGTTGGGCTGGACTTTGTGTGGTTCCTTTCTTCCAGTGAAGGAACCACCCTGGATTGATATGTGTCCAGATGGAGAGATTTCGTTTTCCTGGCCTCAGTCTTCCTCCTTATAAAATGAAAAACAGCCACATCCACCCAGGGAGCCTGGCAACTTTCATGAGAAAACACTGAAGTGCTACAAATACAGAGGCAGTGGCACTAGGGCTTATGAAGGACTGAGTCAGTTACCTGGGAGGGGAGAGCATGGACCTAGGCACTGCCCGCAGGAGAGGCTGCTGAAGGAAGACCACTCACTGCCTGAAATATGGGCCTAGAGAGGCTCACAGCAAGCTGCTGGGAAAGACCTGGGGTTTTTTAGCGATGGAGACCACTGACTGGTAATTTGCGGGGTCTTGAGTGAGTGCTCCTGAAATATCCAGCTTGGCTTGGAACCCCTGCACCTGATAGAGCCTGTCGGACCTGGTACCAGCCCTGTGTTGTCATGGGCAATGCCATTGAACACCTGCCGTGGCCCAGTTCTGCTCACTAATCCCAATTGCAGTCCTCACAAAGCAGGTCCCATGCCCACTCTATTTGGCAAATGAGGGAACTGAGGCTCAGAGCTGGTTATTCAGTTTGTGGTCACAGCCCACTGGGGTTAGGGTAAAGGACTGTTCCCAGGCTGTGCTGGTATGCCCTTCATCCCTACTCCCTGACTAGCCCAGAAGACACTCTGAGGAGAGAGTGGGCCTTTAGCGGGCTGTGGATCAGAGAATACGGGTGGAAGAGCATTGTGTGGTCAGGGGGAGACCCAGGGGGCAAGTGGAGACCTTGGTAGTCCTAAACTCTGCTACAGAGTCACCATCAGACTTCAGGGCGCTTGTCTTATTGTGTGACCTCAGAGGTCTTGCTACTTTCCCAGAGCTGTGGTCTTCAGGGGCCCCCTTGCTCAGCCTCTAGTCCTGATACTAGACTCAGCTGAAGCCCCTGTGGCATCAGGGCTGGAGGTGGGTGAGGGGCACTGCTGTGGGTTTTCTTTGCCAGTGTTGACCTCAGGCACCCAGCTGCACTTGGCCTTGTGTAGACTGAAGACCACTGCCTGAAATATAGGCCTGAAGCGGCGGAAGCTCAGAGACAGGTCCATCCCCCAGTGGAGTAGGCTGAGTGGTAGGGTGGCTGGGCAGGCCTAGGACACTCGTCAAGGACTTACTGATGTTCTTTCAAGAGCCATCCTCATCCCATTTTGCAGGTGGAAAAAACTAAGGCTCAGCAAAAGACAGGACTACTCGAGGGTGAGAACTGAGCATTAACGCTGAGCGTAGAACTTGCCTCTTGGGTCTGATTCCCTTTCCTGAACCCAAAGAGCTGAGTGCTCTGTGTCAGCACAGCCTCAGACCACAAAAGGTATTCCAGGCTTTCAGGTCACCTGATTCCTAGTTTACTGCTCTGCCTGGCCCAGGCCTGCTGGCCCAACTCTAGCGTTAGGTTCTCTCTGGCATCTGAAGCTATGTTGCTACTCTGTCCCTAAGCCCACCTCCACTGGAAAGGGGCTAAGTGGAACTCCTGTGGTTGGTGCCCCTCAGCCATCCACTAAGGGAGGTTTCCTCAGCAGGGGAAATCAAAGGTCTGAAAGTCTGCTGCATCTGATTTTGCAATCTTGGGGCTGGAGGAGGATGTATGTGTGTATGTGTGTGCGCATGGACATGTGTAGAGACATGCAGAGACATATGAATGCATGTAAATATGTAAATGTGAGCATGGGGGCATACACAGGCATGTTCACAAGCATGAGTGTCAACATGTGCTTGGGCACATGTGACTGGATCCACGTTTGGTCAAGTGACTACCTACATGTCCCAAAGTGTATTCCTAGGGTGAGGGTGAGGCAGTGCTGCTTTCTGCTGGGGCTGGTGAATGAGGCAGCTCCTGAACCCACAGGCCCCACCACTTGCATTGTCAGGCCTGGCCAAATGGACCTTCCTGGCTATGACCTGCCTGGTTCCTTCCCAAGGGTCCCCTTCTCCAGTATGGCCTCAGTTTGTCCATTGCTTTATCTCCTTCCCACCCTTCATTCCAGCCTGCAATCACTGTTTTATGTTACTGCAACTAATGCTACAATGTGGGAGAAAAAAGAAAAGGTGACCCCACGGACTCATCTTTCTTTTTTGAACTGGTATGTCTGTGGTCTGTGCTGGGTGCTGGAGTCACAGGATGTCGGTTCCAGCCCTAGCCTCTCAGAGTTCACAGTGCAGGGGAGGGGCTTCCACTTGTCTCTCTGCTCTCCTCCTTCGCCCCAGTCCTGGGCTGGACACCTGGACCAAGGAAATCTTGTGTGTCAGCCCCAACCAGGTGCCTCTGAGATACTAGTTGTCCATAGGTGATCACTGCAACCATGAGGATAAGGTGAGTGTAGCTGGTCCAGTGCCAGAAGGAAACTCAGAACAATGCAGTGAATATCCTGAGTCCACAAAGGTGGCAGGAGCCGGGACCCAAACTGAAATCCGTTCTACTGCTGGGGCCAGCCTGTCGCACTTCCAAGTGTGGCAGGTACACTTTTGTGACCAGAGATCCTGGCACTGCCCTCAGCCCCTGCCTGTAGCCCCAGGGAGAAACAGAAGGGGCTCCGAGGTCTGGAGAGGAGGCGCCTGTCCGGGGTCACACTAGAGCCCTAATGCCACCTCCCAAACCTTTCTCCTAGTGAAGGGAGGTGGCATGGAGGGGCATCACTCTGAAAGTGCCCCAAGGGACCATTCCATAGCAAGCCGAACAAGACTTCCATGGGGAGCTGACCTAACTTTCAACCTGTCTCCTCTGGTGGTAACACAAAATCTTGGCTCTCCCTTTTTTCTTTGGCTTTGAAGAGGCTCTGAAGTAGTCTCCAGACCAAGAGCCTAGTTGTCTGCTCTACCCCTATTATTCATTTTTGATATGAAAAGCTATTCAATATATTACCAAATAAATTGGGGAATAAATCCAATTAAACTGTCCTCTAATATGTCTGTGGCCTAATAAGTCTGCCCCCACCCAGCTGGGCAGGGAGGATTTCTCAGGTGAGCTAGACTGACTGGGAACCGCCTCGGAGCCACTACCCAGTGTCGGGCAGGCCAGCGTCTGGCTGGCGCAGCCGTCTCCCTGGAAGATGAGACGCTTCTTATTGAGATAACGAATTGCTCCATTTAGAGCCAAATTAACCTCCCCAGTTACCCCATTCTCTACCACATTTCACCAGATCAAAACTCCTTCGCCTCAGTTGAGTGCTCAGCCCTCCTCACATGCATCCCAAAGCCATGGCTGCTTAATAGCCTCAGCCAGGCCAGCAGATGCCCTCCGTCAACAGTCACATTTTCTTTCCTTTCTTTGTCTCTCCTTTTGTTTTCTTTCTTTTTTCCTTGCGGTTGGGGCAAGTGTAGGGGTGAGGGGAGTGGGAAGCTTGATGCAGCTGGCGTTTTGAGGAGTGGGAATTTTTATTTTAGTTCTTTTAGCTCATTCTTTGAAATAAGGATGCAATATGGGATCAAATTTTGATGACAGTGAAGTAAAAGGGGAAAATAGTAGCAATTTTCTCTTCTGAACATGCCCTATTTAATGGAAGGATGTCAAGGTGGAGTTTTATCCAGAGGAGAGAGGGCCTGGTTCCCAGGGACACATGGTCAATTGAGATGCCAGGCACAATCCTAGTCTGGGGGTGGCTCCTCTGTTCCCCACTGCCCCCACTAGGGTAGCTGTCAGAACCCTAGGCACAGGGCAGGGAGAGACTGAACGTGTGTCACCCTCATCAGGCACCAGGAAGGACCCTCCCTGCTTTGTGCTCGGAGGTCTCAGCCTGCATCAGGATTCTAGAGCTGAGACCCCAGGGAATCTGGTGTTAATTAGGGTTATAAAATCCTGCCCAGCTGCTGCTGCTACTTTTGTATTAAACCTAGGAAGCTGAGTTTCAGTTGGCCTGAAGCTGGTGGGTAGTGGGGGATGAGAGAGAGAGGGCAGGGCTGAAGTGGGAGCTGGCAGGATGGGGTGTCGGAGTACCAGCCCCTTGTCTGAAGGTTCAGGGAAGACAGGGGTAGAGGAGTGGATGGTTGGTTCTTAGAGACACTGCCAGGGGTGGGGAACTGCCATATTCTCACTCCCCTCTGGTTAGAGACAATTACCCAGACAATTATCTGTGCTGCGGGAGTTGGGAGGACACCTGGGCAGGTTAGGAGGCTCACCGGCTAGGGCCACATCTCCACCATGAAGCCCACCCCCCAGCTGACTCATCTTGGAGTTCTGGGAACCTGAGGCCCCCACCCCACACACCTGTACCTGAGGGCATCCCTGAGTCCATCCCTGATGTCCAGTTCCCCCTCTATCTCTGCCAAAGCCTCCTTCGCTATGCAGTAGACGACACAAATGAGAAGGAATTGTACATCGAAGGACCGTGCAGCGCAGTTATAGATATCTCATCAGAGATACCCAGCCACACACCCGCAAAAGCATGCCCAGGAGAGGCTGTGACAGTTGACACTGGCTTTGCACAGGGAGAAACACACTGGGCTTTCTTTGGAGTCTCCCCACCCTCCACCCATGAAACACACAAGCAATTCAAGACACCACGCATGACTTTCTGGAGTCCTCACCATGAGGTCAAAGCAGTGCTGGCAAGAACAGACCTTGCTGCCTCTGGATACTGCACAGAACAGAAAGCGATGTGCAGGGCGGCCCCTGCTTCAAAAAGTCATGGATTTTGGGAGGCCTGAAAGAGTGGCAGCCTGGGCCTCTTGTCCCAGCACCCACCTATCCACATATGCCGCCCAGAGCCTTGCCTGCCGCCTCCCTTCCTTCCTCAGCTATGGCTGGGCCTCTGAAATAATTAGCAATTCTGCTCGACAAAACGCCGGCCCGATGGGATAATAAACTCCAACATCTGTCAGAAGAGCGAGCTCCTATGGAATTGCCAAGAGAAACATTTTTCTCCTCATTCAATTCACATTTAAATTGAAAACAACCCCTCCAAGTCTGCGCCAGGCCTGCGGCGCGGGGCTCCGGGAGCCCACAAGCTGTTCCTGGGCCTGCAAAAAGGCTTGGACGAGTGGTGATCACTCACTCAAATTAACAAATCATTTTATTTAGAAATGAAGAAGATTTGTAAGTGACGGATGGCTTCAGGGTCACCAAGGAGGGGGGCAAGGCAGCCACTGCCCTGCTGCTGCACAGGACAGGTACCCTGTGGTCCTTGAAAGGCCTCCTGAAGAACATGGGTCGGGGAGCTGACACTCTCCGTCTCACAACCAGCAGGGTGCTGGGCAAGCTAGGAATTATGCTGCCATTCTGGTGGGGCAGGGGGCCAACCAAATGCCCAAAGTCCTGAGTTGCTCTTGCTGGCCTGAGAAGGACACAGGAGGCAGCCCAGGAGGCTTAGCTCTGAGGCAGCCCAGCCAGGCTGACTCCTGGGACGGCAGTTTCACTTCTGGTCTGTAGGAGGCAGTATGCAGAAAAGACCGGGCTCTGTGTGAGTCCCGGATATGGCTTGGCTATGGGTGAGCCTTGCCAATATGTTACACTCCTGAAAGAGGAATTCTGGAGACTCAAGTTCCAGAGCTACAGACTCACCATCTGTACACTGAAGGACACAGACTTGGGCTGCCAGGGGCCCTCTAGCTATGAGGACCTCTGAAGCCCAGGAATCAAATACTGATAAATGAAAGAAAGACTGTGAAAAACAAACCCCAGTCCTGGCCAGACACTTCCTGGGGGTTTTCACAGTGTCCTGATCTCTTCCATCACACCCCTCCACAGGGACCCTGCAGGGCCTGTATGAATCCATCAGGTCCGTCTTCTAGATTCCTATGGTGCTTGTTTCCTCATCAAAGACTTCACTACTCTGTCCTGCAATTTCCCAATGGGCTGCGAACTCTCAGAGGCAGCGACAATGTTGTTTATTTCATCCTGGCAGCCCCCATGCCCAGAACTTGGTAATTATTTGGTGACAGAATGAGTGAATGTAAGGACCATGGCTGTACAGACACTCACATACATAAGATGGGCTCGTTAAATGTTGAATTATGATGATACACTCTCATACTTCCATGGTTTTGCATATGCCATTCCTTCTACTCAGAGTGCTATTCTCCCTCTGCCTGGCCAGTTGTTTCCTGCTTCTCGCTGTCCAGCTCAGGGCCCTTCTGTCTGGGCCTCTTCCAGTTTACTTTCCCTGCTCTGCACCCATCACAGCCATGGTGGGGCAAAGACCAAGTTGGCTTACAAGGCTGACCACTCTTGTCCAGGTTTTCCTGAGGTCATTTGAGGCCTGATTCCTCTTTGTCCCTCCTTGGGTTAAGGCTGGGCCTATGCAGGGTTTAGGGCATTGCTCATCTCTGGGAGGCTGCCAGTTGGAGATGCTACTGAAACACTCCTGGAGGACAAAAGGAGTTGTAGAGGGCGAAGAAGATAGGAGACAGGGATAGAGGGGTGTGGAATGTAAAGAGATTTGCAGGAAGGCAGGAGAAACACTGGGGCTGGCAGTAGGAGCCTGGTAGAAGCCCATGCATATCTATCCGGCACTGTATCTGACACTATTCCTGCATGTTCCAGTCACATGACAGCCACCTGTGAACTCTGAAGAGCCCTTAGGATTTCTTCTGATGACACCAGTAGTTGCTCAGGCTGGCCTGCAGCTGGGCAAGCCAGGCAGCCTGCTGTGCCCCGCCTGCATCTCTTACCACCTGCTCACAGGCACCCCTCAGTATGTGCTGCTGGGCACAGGGCAGATTCCTGCAGAGCTTGTGGGAGACTGCTGCTCACTCGGGCTCCTGGCAGAAGCAGAGCTGGACAGAGGGGAAGGGAGACCTCAAAGATCCTCAAGAAGCTCCTCCTCACTGCCTTCGTTCATCAGGTTTGAACTTGGGGATGTGGGTTGGGGGCGCCAACATTTTCTTCTTGTCTTCTGCTGTCTTTGTCTCTGAAAACCTTCTGACGCTCTGTTACACAGCCTTATATTACTGATCTACTCTGCTTCCCATCAGGACCAGCTCTGTCTCTGTCACTGGAGTCCACAGCAGCAAGCTCAGGGTCCAGCACACAGCAGATACTTGGTGTGTGCTTGGGGAATGAATGGGCGGGTGGAGGCTGGCATGAAGGGGGTTGGGGAGGGGCAAGATGTGCTGCAGAGATAGGAAGAGGCCCCCATCCCTGCCCTTAGCAGGTTTGGGAGTTCACGGGCCCACAGAGGGATGGTAGTGCTGGGAGAGGCAGGACCATACTTGGCTTTCACTTGCCAGAAAAGCCTTCATCCCCCCATTCTGTGGGAGATACTCAGCTCTTCTCCTACACTCATCCCACCCTGCTCTTCCCACAGCCACAGAGCGCCTGCAGAGGAGGTAGGCGCTGTCTGGCAGTGGGCAGGCCAGGACACCTGTACCAGCACACAGTAGGTACCCGACGTGTCTAAAAAATGAACAAGTAACACTTTTGCCTTACTCTAGAGATTGCCAGGGTTTCCACTGCCTGAGGGTGCAATCTCTGTGTCTGGTGTTCAAGGCCTGCACTTCTCTTTTTACCTTTTCAGCCCTACACTAACCCTGCTCCACCCAGTCTCTTGTGCTGCGCCCTTATGTGGCCTGACTGCCCCTCCTCCCAGCCAATTCTAATTTTACCACTCCCATATCCTGCTGCAGCCCCATCCACCTCCATGGAGACATGTCTCTGAGTACTCACAGGGCCAGCTGGGGTGGCCTGAGGGTCTGTGAAGCAGGGAATCTCAGGAGGGGTGTCAAGGGCAGACTGGAGAATAAGTGTGGGGCCCCTGAGTGCAGACCCCTAGGGCTGACACTTCCATCCTGGCCCCTTTTCGGGGGCTCCCTGGCTGTGTCCACAGCTGCTGCTGTAGGCTGGTGAGGCGAAGTGCGGTGGAGGGATGGTGCCCTCTTCCTCTCTGTTAACTGGTCCTGGATGGAGTCCTGAGTCCTCGAGCATTTGGGGACAGGGAGAGGGGCCTGACTTCTGCTCTGGAGGTGGGAGAGGAGCACTTCAGGATAGCATGTGGATATACCCCGATGAGTCTGAGTTTGGGGGGACTTTGGGGGCTGGACCTGGAAACTTTCAAGTGAGGTGCTCAACCTGTGTAGGGGAGGAGAGGAATATGGGCTGTGGTGACTCAATCCCATCTCCTGGGCTAGGGAGGATGATGGGAGAGGGGGTCTATGCTGAAGTTCTCTAGAGGTAGTGGCAAGCTTAGGCCTCTGCAGGAGGGCTCGTGGTCTGGTACAAGGAAGAACTTTTAGATATTTACTATAGGAAGCTCCACCTCTAACACAGGGATCTGAAGACATGGTGGCATCGCCCTTTAGAGTCAGGGACAGGCTAAGGGCCACTGCTTGAGAGAGAGGAACAGGCAGTCCCCTCCAGCCCCATGATTAGAGATTCTCTTCTGGTTTCCTGACATCAAGGACCGAAGCCTCTGGCATCCCTGGGGCCCTGATCTTGTGAGCCAGAACGTGACATTGTGCCTGTGAGCTGTGAATCAGGAATTCTATGTGTGAAGCTCTTGTGACCCAATCTGGGCCTCAAGGTCAAGACACCAACCGCAGGTTACATCCCATCTGAAGAGTAACCTCGTGGGTACTTCCCCCACCTGCAGCCAGTGGGCTCAGATGTGACCCCGAGGCCACTAGACTTAATAGCAGGGAAACCTTAGCTCACTTAATAGACATGTGCTGTGTCCTTAATAGGGATGTGATGGAAGTGCACAAGGTCCCTGAGGAACTGGTGCCATTCCCTACGTCTGGTATGATATGCAGGGTGGAGGCTCTCAGAAAGGCCTCTGCTGGCAGAGCTGGAAAGCCATAGAGGGTGGCCTGGGGCTGGGGTGGCTGACGGCCTCCTCCTAGGACCAGGGCCTGGTACCCCAGGCCCACCACTGAGACCCTGGGATGCTTGAGTTCCACTCCTCACCTGCCACCCCTTCCCCCATCTCCCCTTCTAAGAGGAAAATCACAGGGAAGCAAACCTTAGGGGGAGAAAGGAGAATGTTTTTAATTAAAAGTTTAAGAGAATTCACATCCTGAGGGAGTCTCAGCAGGAAAAGGCGGGGAGACAGTTGTGGGGAGAGGGGGAAAGTAGGCCACACCAGCGGAGGGCTGGGCGCCATCCTCCAGTTGCCTAGCCGGGTACCATCGCGGCAGACTGTGTGTGATGCAGGGTTCCTGCGCAGGTGAGGCCTGGGTGTAGCCTCTGGGTCTCTGTTTGGAGGGTGGTAGTGAGTTTGGCAGGGGTAGCAGGGTCAGGGCAGCACCAAGTTCAGACTAAAACAGCTTAGACTGGGGCACTGTTCCCTTTGCCTGGCCCCATGTCTGAGGGTGCAAAGGTCAGATGTTCCAGCTCCCAGGTAGGAAGACGAGGCTTGGTGTCCTGGGGCTGTGTGCTGTGCCTGGCCAAGCCCTGGGTCATGTGTTAACCCCTGGGGGGGCTCTGCATGTCCACAGTCCACTGCCCCTGCCCGACAGCTGAACTACAGAGGCAAGCCGGGCATCCTGCCTACTTGTGCCCACTACACACATGCCCATCAGGTGTCAGGCTGTGGGTTAGTAACAACACTAAGGATCCCATTAGTGTGAGCCCAGCCTGGGTCTCAGCAGTCCCTAGGCGTGAGCTGGGTGCACAGCTTCTGGGCTAGGGCTGGATTAGGTCTGCACCATGCCTTGGTGCTGGGAGGGTTCTGACACCATCAGGCCCAACCCACTGACTTCATCGCACACCAAGCTGAGGCTGGGACCTGCATTGAGGGGGCGTGTCAGTATCCCTGGGTTCTGTGTGCCACAGCAGACCTATGGGATAGTTCCATGTTCAAACATCTTCTGTTCCCCATTCCTCTCCTACTCTTTCCTGGGAAGAGGAAAAAAGTGAGGAGAAAATATGACAGATGCAATATTGTGCAAAATGAGCTAATTACATGGTAGTCACACAGGGAGATGAGATTAACAGAAGAATATTTGATAAAAGGAGGCCCAGGTATGCACACGGGTAGTGGAGAAAGGTCAGAGTCGTCACTGGGACTTGTAGAGCCCCTGGTGTACTTGTAGAGCCCGACTGGGTCTTGGAGAGTGGGGGAAGCAGTGTCCCTACTTAGGTCAAAGTCACAAAGATGGGCTGTCACCACTGTCCAGAGGCTGAGCAAAATGGGCACTTTTATTCTCTTTAAGTGCTTGTTACTTACCTGCTGGCCCTGGGGACAGGGCTGTCCCAATGCCCACATGGCTGGGTTTGGGAACACATCAGTTCAATGTTCCTCCCATTCCACAGCACCCTCTCCCCAACCCTTTGGCATTTAGTACTATAGGGACAAGAAGATGATCTGGGACTCCAAAGTCCATCTAAAAACAGTCCCAAGCGGGGTACTGAGGCCGCAGTGCTGGCAGCCAAGAGTCTACCCAAACTCTGACAAGGCAGGAACATGTAGGCGAAGCTAAGCTTGCAAGGGACATGGGGATGTGAGTCATGTGAAAGGCCACACCCTCCCACCCCTGGGACCACACCATTCCCTGTAAGCTTACTTTGATGCCTTGTCTCTTGGGGAAGGCCAGCAGACCTCTGAGGAAGGAAGGCCACAGGTAGGTGGGAAACGCTGCCCACTTCGCGACCACCGTCCTTGGCCTTCTCAGCCTGAGCCTGCCCAAGATCCCCTGCCCCATGCATCATCCTCAACCATGCTCTTCAGCACCAGTTGCCATGGACTCCCCTCCCCTCCCCTCGGCAGTGAACCTCTTGCCGCCCTTATCCTGAGACTCATCACTTCCCTGCACTTTCTGACAGCCATGATAGCCTTCGCCCTGAACACCCCAATTCTTGTGTCCCCCAATTCAGAGTTCTGGCAGTCTAGCCCTTCTTCCCTGTGTTACTGAGGCTGCAGCCACTCTGGACCCTACTGGATCTCATTCCTCCTATGCTGTTCCCTCTTTCAGAATACTCTTTCCCTCTCTCCAAGGGGCAAAATGCCTCCTTTCCTCAGCTGTGGCCTCAGGGCCATGTCATCATGCTTCCAGATAACTGGGAGAGCTTTCCATGGAATCTCAAAGTGGGGTGAGGAAAGGGATCTTCCCTGGAAAGTCCCCTCCTGGAGCCAGCAGTCCAAGGTGCAAGCTCAGGAAAGCTCTAGTCCCTCCTCAGGACACATGCATATCTGCAGGCTGCAGAATGTCAGCTCAGTAATCTCACTAGGTGGGCTTCTATCACCCATCTTTCAGGTGAGAAAACAGGTGAGAAAGGAAGTCACCAGTGAAGGCCATGCCTGTGATGGGCTGGTGCTGTAGCTGTAACCGCTGCCTCTTGCTCCAGCTGCCCCTCTCCTGGGCAAGTGATCCTCAAAGACTCACTTCTGGAAACCTACTCATGAAGCATATGACCTCCTCTCTGGCCGTTTTCTCACCTGTCTCTGCCAGCCACTCAGCAACCTCCCTAGGGCTCTCTGTGGCCTGCACCTGTCGGGGTGTCAGTTTGTCTGGTTCACAGCCTCAAGTTTTCTTCTGGCGTCCCCATCCCCTGCCTTGCCTCTGCCTTGCTGTCTACTTGTCTATTCATCTGGCCATCCACCTGACTGCTCGGTCCTCCTCTCCTGAGATGTCGCTGCACACAGGCTAGAGTTATGAGGGAGGAGTCAAAGGGATCCTGCACAGAGGGCTGGGGAAGCCTTACTCTTTGCCTTCAAAGGCTTGAAGGATGCCTCTGCCAGGAAGTCATCAGGCCATGCTTAGTGGAGACAGCCCTCCCTGCTGATCCTTTCTGAATCTTGCTCCCTGCCTGGGGCTACCCTTGTGGGTTCTGGGCACTGCCCGGTCTACATTTGGCAGTGAATAGGCCACAGATGACAAGTCGCCTATTCACCCATTGACTGTGATCTTGCCTGGGGAAGGGCTGGACCCTGTGCACCCAGGCAGCTGGAAGATGGGGCCTCATGCCTTCAGCTATCACTCTAACTGGGCTCCAGCTGGTGTTGACACAGCAAACATGATGTGACTTCCATTTGCTGAGAAATAGAGTGGGCAAACACAGGCAGGCTGCAACACAGGGCAGGCAACCGTGACCAGGCTCTCAACAAGAACCCCAAGACTGCCGGGAGCTGGAACACAGAACAGTCTGGATGGTGTGGTTCACAGGACAGTGTGACCCACAGAGGATCAGGGCTGGCAGGGCATGGGTTAGCCCATCGGGGGATTCCCCAGGAGCACTCCTTCCTCTATCAGAGGTACCAATCCCAAGCACCAAGACCTCTAAAGCCACACTTGTTCTCACTATACAGGGAGGGAAATTCAGGTTCAAAACACATGAGACTGTCAAGGGTTTGAGGGTGCTCAAATTTGAGTGGGTGAGGTCAAGGGCCTGGTCACATGCGCCATTTGCTATGATGCACCTACGTAAGTGGGACTCATGCTACAGGTTCTTTTTGGAGACTGTGCAGGATGAGGTCACTGGGCAACGTCTCACAACCAAGGAGTCCGGTACATGCCTCTGTCTCAAGGACCTCTCACGGTGCACTGCATTCTGCAGAGCCAGGCCAGCAGGGAAGGCCCACCTCTGTGGCCATGCAGCGGTCTGCCTTTGCTGCCAGGCACTGACCCCTGTGACTCTGCTTTTGGCCTCTGCACTTTGCTGCTCCCTCCCGGCCGCCTGGCTAAATCCTCCCTTAGGTTCCCTAGGCTTACCCGTTGGCTCCACACTTCACGGCACAGATCATACCACTGTCATCCTGGGCAGCCTGCATTTCTCAAAGGACAGGACTTGCAGGCCTATTCCTACTGTAACCTACTAAACTGCATGGACACAGGAAGTGTTCAGTGCTGACTGAACAGAGGCTGAGGCCAGGGCCCCTGAGGCACCTGGTATCCCATGACCCAGTGAGCCAGTCAACCGGTTCCCGGAAACCTCTGCTGGGCACTTGAGCCAGTCCAGACTCGGGGAAGATAGCCGAGGGGTCCCTGAGGGTTCTCTCACCACCTCTACACCTGCCACCCTGGGGCTGGGTCTGTGAGACCATCTGCACCAGCACACTGGAGCTTGGCTCCTTTCTCCCATGGGCACCCACTGCCACAGGGAGGGCAGGCTTTGTTTGCTATGTACAGTATTTTCAAGCACGGAAAATTGGGTGAGAGAGGAGACTGGCTGCTCCCAGAGCCATGCTTTGAGGGGACCATGTGTAAAGACCCACAATCCTTAAGGACTCCAGAACTCAGGCACTAAACCCTGTCCCCTGTCTTTTTCACCTCTACCTCCTCTCTCCCCTGCAGTGGAAACTGAGGCACAGGCTGCACCTTCTGGGGTCCTGCTTCCAGTATCTTCACTGATCATCTTAGCAGGCTCACTCTCACTTCTGACCAGTGCTCAGTTGGGAACTGCTGAGATGCCTTCTTTTCCCCTTGCTTTACGTTTAAAAATTCTTCCTGCTTCCTCAGGCTCCACTCACACGCCGCCTCCTCTAGGCTGGCCTCGTAGTCTTGCCTGCTTCACGTTAGCTGCTCTGCATGCTAGCACCCCATAGCCTGCTGTCTATCTCCTTAAAGTCTGGGGCCCTGGAAGGAGGCTCAGCCTGGCCAGAACACACCCACCCTCCCCCAGCGCTTGAACAGGAGGAGTTCAGAACAAAGGGCCAGATGCTATTAAAACTCAATTAGCTTTCTCACTTCTCTGATCCTAAATTAGTCTGATTTGTCCCTATGGTACCTGCAGGCCCTTTGCCTTCTCTTCCTAGTACTTGTCCCTTTTGTGCCAGCTAGGACTCCCAGAGAGGTAGGCAAAGCAGAGGGGCTCTCTTCAGTGAAGGTCTCCTCTAGGGAGGGGACCCAGGAATGGTCTACTCCATTGGGCAGACCGCTGGCACTTTTCTGTATTCAGTCCTTTTCCTCTGCCATTCAGCCACTGGGGAGCATTCAGCAGCAAAGTGTGCATCTGATCTACCAGGCTCTGTGAGTGTCACAGAAGTTTCCCCCAGACCCTTCCTTTGGCTAACAGATACTGAGGACCCTCCCGGGGCCCCTGCACCTTGGAAGAGGTCCTAAGTAAGAGTCCAGACCCAATCCAGAACCTCACAATTCCTGGACTTGGCAGGCTTGAGCCAGGCCCTGGTCTGACAACCACTAGTTCAGGGGGTGGGTGAAGATGAGTGGCTGGTTTTCCCCTGAGGACCCATTGGCTTTGCCCCAATCATGCCTCACCTCCACTGCCCCCTTCCTGGGTCCAGGGAGGTTGGTTCCTAGCCCCGACAGCCCCGCCTGGATGGAGGGTTTCAAGGGATCCCTGGCCACATGACAGGGATGCAGGCAGGGGAGGCTGTCCCTACACGCATGCCCATCAGTTGTTGGGGCAGCATGTTTTTGTCCAAGGCTCATGCTGACTGGTGCCAAGGATGCCTGGTTGTTTGGAGAGTGGTGAGCAGTTTACATTTTTACCCATACACATTCAGGCCAGCTCCTCTACAGAGCCCTCTCTGACCTCCATTCATAGATGGTGGTTCTCTGCCATGCGATGCTCCCTGCCTCTCCTTGGCACTACCTCCCTGTGGAGGGTGCCCACACAGTAGGTGTTCAATGAATGTCCATTTACTAATCCAATGCTTCTTCTACTCTAGGGCCCCCCAGCCAGCTACTCTGGGTGGCACCTTGCCAGGAAGCAGCCACACTGTTTGGGTGAGGGGAGAATAATCAGCTGTAAACGCTGCAATCAGGGAGAAAAGGCTGCTCAGGCCCTTGGCGCCCATGCGTGCGTCTAATTGGCTCCACGTGTCTGCAGCTCCTTTCAAGAGCGGGAAAGTGGAAGGGTCAAGATCTCTTAATGTTCATAATGGAAGGGAGGCAGAAGCCATTGCTAGCCCCACATAAACACCTTTTAATTGCTCAGAGGAGGGTGGGCGGAGGCAGCATGAGCTACAGGATCCCCCGCCTGTGAGCACACCGTTACTGTGCCTTTCTTTCAGAGCTTCCTGAGGCTGCAGTCAGACCCAGATGCTGGGCCTCAGCAGAACCAGGGGCCATGGCTCTGGCATCTGTTCCACAAATGTTCACGAGGCTTCTACTCTAGCTAAAGCATTAGCAGTAGGTGACACCTGTGGCCTGGTCCTCCTGGGGCCAATCAATGAATCCCCCAGTGGACCCAGCTGACCTGGTCTCCAGCTGCCTCAGTGCCCAACTTCTGCCCCTTGCCGCCACCTCCTGGCAATCTTCCTGACTGTACCTTTGGACTGAATGGATCTTCGTCTGCTAAGGCCACCCTGTCCCATCTGTGGTCCCTGCTTCTGGGATGTCTTCACCATGGTTGCATCTCTCTGTGCCATTAGACCAGTGGTTCTCCACTGGGGCAACTCTGCACCTCAGGGAACATCTGGCAACACCTGGAGACATTTTTGGTGTGCTACTGGCATCTAGCGGGTAGAGGGCAAGGACACTGCCAATGCCCTGCAGTGCACAGAGCAGGTCTCCACAACTAGGACTTATCCAGCTCAATGCATCTATGATGCCGAGGTCAAGAAACTACTGATGAAGCTTTAGAGAGCAGTGAACGGAATTGAACTGTGGACCGTTCTCTTTCCTGACACAGGGAGAAGGCTTTCCCATAGCCCCTGGCTCCAGCCTCCTGCTTCTCTGATCACCCAGCCTGGAGCCCCGATCCTGAACAGGCCCAGCCACACTGCCAACAATGCATCAGTTTAATTGGGTTAAGTGGCCATTAGCAGCAAAAGCAGGGCGGCCGTGTGCAGAAGAAGGGTTTTTAATTCTACTTTTTAAATGATGCTCATTCCCCAGAGGGCCCATGGATGGTGGGAATGCTGCCCACTGGAGCCCCAAGAACCAAGGCCTGGGCCACATCTCCCTTTGCCCCATCCATGTGAGGTTGCTGGTGTGGTTGGAGGGCTGCTTGCTGCCCAAGAAAGAAACTGAGGGAACAGGACTTGACCAAGGTCACTAGGTCATTCAAGACCAGCCCTGTGTCTAAGGAGACCAGTGCCCATCTCCCTTTCCTCAGCCCTGTCTCTTGTGAATGGCAAATGCCATGTGGCCACTGATCTTAGCAAAGAGGAAGGGCAGTGTCAGGCCAGCTGCTTGAAGCTACAGTCTGGATTTACTATGGGACCTCTGGAGGCTCAGTGCCTTATATGGAAAACAGAAGCAAGAGAAGTAACCCAGTGATTTGTGGACAATCAGGAGTGTTCGGGTGTACTGTAGGCCTGCCACTTGGTGGGCACTCATTATTTCTGTCATTTTAAGGGAAAACTGAATCTACAAAGGATCGCCTGTGGAGCACTGTAAAACACTGGTTCCCTGTGGCACCTCTGTAGAATCTGAAGTACTGGGGCTGATGTGGAGCTTTTAAAACTTGCAGCCAGGGCTAAAAAGCATGGCAAAGGGGCAAAGGCAAAGTACCTGGAGAGGTCTTGGCCCCTGGGGTGATGGGTGGGACCTGATGTGTGGTGGCAGTGCTTACATAGGTATGGCTGGAGGTCCTGTAGTCCCAGCCAGGCCTCCCTACTGTCTCTACTTGTGGAGAGCTGGAAGACAAAAAGACTCTCTGGGAGCAGGGTTCCAACCTCCTCACTGATGTCTTCAGGAACCTGCTCTAGCCTGGCCCCACTTTAGCTTGGCCCTGGTGTTCCCATTCTCTGGGAACCAAGCTAGCTAAGCCACAATGCTACTGACCCTGTCCCAGAGAGAAGGCTGAGAATTCTTCCCAGGGCTGCCTTTAGCTTCTCCAAGGTCATGACCCCTCCCATGGCACATGGCTCTGAGCTGTACAGCAAAGGTGGTAGCAGGTACATCTGACAGGTGGACGGGCTGTGGCATTTATGAATGACAGACTCCAGCAGAGAGGGCACTGGTCTGTATTTTATGTTTAGTTTTTTGAGATGAGGCCTTGCTATGTGAACTATCCTGGACTGAAGCGATCCTCCTGTCTCACAGCCTCTTAGGTAGCTAGGAATGCTAGTGTATGGCACTGTATCTGGCTGTTGTATCCCTCTTTTACATAGGAAAAACTGGGGCCTGGAGAGAGACCGATATGGGAGCTCCACCAGGGCAGGAACAAGGTTGTCCTTCACTGCCGCACCCTAGCACTGTGCCTGTCACACAGCGGGCCAGTAGTGAATGCTGGTGATTAGATGGAGGGAGGAGCACAACAATGAAGAGATAATCTTTCTGAGAAAGGGGCCATGTGCCAAGATTCTAGCTGGGAGGACAGGCACGTGCTGATGTGGGTCTAACTCCGCCCACAGCATGCCATAAGAATTTGAGCATCTGCTTATCCTCCTGTGATTCCAGACCCTATGAGAGCAGACCCTGGCTCAGGGGCCCACCTCCTTGGGTAGGGGAAGTGCCAAGCATTTCCCCTCCATGTGGCCAAAGCTGAGGGCCCAGCAGGCCTAGGGATGGTGCTCATCTGTGTTGCAAGGCCCTGATCTGGCCTGTTTGTACCTGATTCTTAGCCCCGGAAACTGCCCTGAGCTAGCCGGAGAAACATCTGATTGTCCCTGATTAGAGGAGACAATGAACTTCTGCCCTGCATTGCTTAGCTCTCTCTTTGCAAGCCCCAAATTAAAATTCCAGACCAGAATAAGGGATTTAAATTGGATTACTGGGTGGGGTCCAGAGAGACAGGAACAATGGAGTGGGGGATGGGGGTCCAGCCCCCCAACACCCCTTGCTCCATGTGTACTCAGGCTGCAAACACACATGGAAAAGAAAAAAAAGATCAGAACTTGATTAAAAGCAAATTTAAAGCATAATGAAGATCAAAGCTCACTTTGAACAATTAGGTTCAAGGAAGGGGAGGGCAGTTCTCTCTTCCTCCGAGGAAATGGGCAGGACAGTCTTATGGGCCAGGAGCCAGGGCACACTAGCAGGCGGGGTCAGTGGACAAGACAGTGCTGGGCTCAGCGCATGCCCCTGGAGTAATGTGCGGAATCAGGGCCTGGCTCAGGGTCAGACAGACCTGGGTTCAAATTTGCCCTATCCTGTCTTGACACATAGCATCTCCAACTTGCAGTTCCCGCTCTGTGAGATGGGTTAGCAGGGCCTCCCCCTTAAGGTTGCTATGAGAACAACTCATGATGGACTCAGCACATGGTGATCATTGTGCCTTTTTCCATCATTTCCATCAAAAACCATTAATTGCTGACCATGGACCAGGCCATGGGTTGGGCTGCAGATGCATGGAAAGAAGACAGACATCCGTCCTGTCTTGCAGGGTGTGGGAAATGGTCAAGACCAGGACTTCAGGCCCCTGGCTGCACCTGGCCCCCCACGCCAAGTTATCAGGGTTGATTATTCCTCTAGGATTGGGTTAAGAGGCTAGGGAAAGACTCCAGCACACGGTTCCTGAAGAGGACTGCAGGAGGCTGGGCCCTGGGCTCCCTGTATGCAGGAGGCTGGTGATTTGTCACTGTCACCACTCAGAAGCCGTCTGCCAAAACAGCCAGTCCCGAAGCCCAGGAGTGGCAGCCCACGGCCTGAAGGATGCTCCTTCCTGCACATATCGGAGCGTTTCAGCCCAAATTTGGTTGGGGGGTGGGGCAGCAAAAGCTGGGAGGCAGCATGCAAGTCTGGGAGAGACAGGGAGACAGAGAATAAGAGAAAGGAGGGCTGGCTTGGGCAATAGGGGGTAAGGTGCCGCCTATGCAGGGCTGCTGGACCTGGCTTTGCCTCCTCTCACTGTAGTCTGCTTCCCCAACTCTCTCTCCACTCCTGTGATGAGGAGATCCTGAATACCAGGGGCTGGGACCTCTGGGTCCATATTGGGTAGGAGGCCCTCAGAGTCTACCTTCTCTGGATTCCTGGTCACAGGAGGCCAGCCTCACCCCTTCCATCACCCCAGGTCACACAGGGACAGGCAGGGGACTTCACGAGCAACAGCAGGACCCAACTTCCGAGAGAAGGGGACTCTAGTCTCTTGGGGACTGAATATGGCCTGGAATGGGGTGGCAGCATGACATGACATTGGCTAAATTCTGGCCAGGGCCTGGATATGGCATACATGGAGTCACTCTTTAAAAAAATTGACTTATTGAGATGTAATTCACATACTCCCAAATTTGCTCACATAAAACATACAATTTAGTGACTGTTAGTGTATTTGGAGTTGTACAATGCCATCACAGTCTAATTTTATAATATTTTCATCACCACAAAAGAAATCCTATACCCATCAATAGAAACCGTCTCACCCCCTTCTTCTCCAGCCCTGGGTAACCACAAATCTACTTTCCATTTTTGTGGATTTGCCTGTTCTGGGCATTTCATACAGATGGGATCACACTATATGTGACCTTTTGTCAGGTCTATAGTCCTCCACTCTACCAACTGAGTTACTAAAGGGCATGACACGTGGCCTTTTATCACTGGCTTCCTTCACTTGGTACAACGCTTTAGAGTCATTCATGCTGTAGAAATTATCAACACTTATTTTTTTTGTATTAGACTCAGCTTGGGTAAGGGACACATCGTTGACACAGGCTAGGGTGGTCAAAGGTGTGCCTCTGATCTGACAGCTTTAAGGCCTCTTGCTTTATGCTTGACCCAGCTCCAGCTCCAGCTTTCTCTGGGGTGGGCTGAGTAGCAAAGGTCAGAATAGCTTGGCAGGTCCTGCCCCCTACAGAACTCCTGGGCCTTGAGGCTGACAGGTACAACAGATACAACCTCTCTGGATGTCTAGATGGAGAGACTGAGGCCTAGGGTTGGCAGAGCAGGGGCTCCAGCCTCCAGCTTACATGGCCATGGCCTTCTCTGTGGGGCACCCAAGGTCCCTCGCCATCAGAGCCTGCAGCCCACCGTAGGGGAAGAGATTTCTCCATCAACAGGGCACTGTCTTGGCCAGCTGCTCGCCCAGAGCACAATGCACAGATAGACCAGGAGACCCAGAGGAGTGGAAGGACTCCGGGCCTGACGGGACAGAGGGGCAGAGCTCTCTGGGTCTGAGACTCCAGGTCCTCCTTCATGCAGCGGACTCCTGATAAGGACTGTCCTGCTCCTATCACAGTCCATAGGTACAGCCTTGTTGATGACTGCCCCACCTAAATTCAGAGGGCCTTGGCTGTACAATGACAGAGTTAAGACACTGCCTCACTCATAGTCAAGGGTACTCCATTTGCCCTCCCTTAATGGACCCCTTGCCAATATACTTGCTTACCTTCAGGGCCTGCACCTTTCTCTCCAATAGGCTCTCAATGTCCCCTGCCACCTTCTCCACCAGCTTCTGAGGCTCATTCTCCTGTACCTCAAACAGGTTCCGGTTGTCCTTGTAGATCTGGAAGGAAGCAGAGACTGGAGGTGAAGCCAGCAAGTCTCACACTCCCATGCCAGCGCCCGACACAGCCTCTTCCCACAGCTCAATAGGCTCAGACTTCACTCCCCGCACCCCCTGGCTCAAAGAGCACTGCATCCAGTGGCCTTGTTGTTGGTCTATGGGAGAGGCAAGGGTGGGGCTTCATAGCTTGCGTGGCATCAGGGCCCAGTATTGCCCTACTGGTGGTCAGAAGTTGTTGGTGATGGTTCACATTGTCACCAGCTTCTCTGGGCTTCAGGGTCCTCCCTTCAAGGACCACAAGCACCACCTACTGACTGGTTTAAAGTGGAATAGTAGTGGGGAAGGGTGAGCTGGATGGGAGGCAAGAGGCAGGGTGCTGGGGGAAAGTGGAGCCAATAAGCACACACCACACAGCCACATCCCAACAGGAGGAAGCTCTGACACCCGTGTGAGTACACACGCATACACACTCACACACAGCCAGGACTTTACATAGCCTCAGGCATCTGCACCCCATTTGCTGGTGCTGCCCCAGGGCACTGCACAAACTGTACCTGAGTTCTGGGTGCCCTGGGGGGCTCCTCTGTCATTCAGGGCATAGAATATGGGGGAAGGGACCTGGGAAGAGGGAGTGGGTGGTGGGGAATGAATCTGCCAATCCCTCCCCCTCAGAGGGTGGGTCTGTGTGCGTGTGCATATGGCAGTGTAAATCTGATGGGGTGTATATTTGCGACACCACTCAACACAGCCATTTGTACGCACATGTGAATGCGCAGGAGGTGGGGTTAGGTCCTCTAGACTCAGCCTGGGAGATGTATGTGTCTTAGAAGTGGATTTCTTCAGTTATCTTGGTTTATGGCAGAGACCAACGGGGTGTGTGTGTGTGTGCGTGTGTGTGCGTGTGTGTGTAGGTGTTGTACACTTCTGTGGATGTCTTCAAACCTGACCATGTCTGTGAATCCATTCAAGTGACCTCAGGAGTCTGTGCCCCAAGGTGGCTCTTTCACCAGAGGTCACAGCCTGAGCTGCCACTACAGAGCCTTGTCACCAGGCTGTGCCAGGCTGCTGTTGAAGTGGAGGGATATGGATACAGAGAGGAGATGATGAGCAGAGATAATGAGGTGACAGAGGCAGCTGATGAGAGACAGACTGGCAGGGAGAGATAAGGTCAGCAGAGTGACAGAAGATGGTGGAGATAAGGCTTCTGTCATCTGACAGGGGGACGGGCTGGGCTGGGGCTGATCCTGCCAAAGCTCCTGCTCTGCCTGCACCCAGCACCTGGCATTCCAAGGGTTAAAGCACTGCACAAAGCTGGCTCTGGCAATCTTCTTTTCCTACCACCCTCCACCCCTCCCAGTTTCTCTTTTCTTTTTGTCCTTCTCTTAGAACAAAATAATTTGTAGCCAAGTTGCTCCTTCCTGCAGAGCAGTGGCAATTAAGGGGCAAGTTGCAGGCCTGGCTCCATGGCCAGGAAGGACAGAACCCGAGTGCACACTGGAGCAGGCTTTTCCCCAGGCCTCAGGCCCTGCCTCAATCCAGAGGCCCTCAGAAGGAGGACAATGATGGAGAGGGAGAGGAGAGGTTGGAGCCTTGGGGATGGTAGAAAAACACAGGGAACCTGTGCCTTGTGTTGAGGAAACTGAGGCTCACAGACAGGACAGGTCAAGGCCTTATGACTGAGTGGCAAAGACCCATGCATCCTGAGCCATCCTTCCTGAGTTTGGGGACATTAAAAATAATCCGCTCCCCCTGCCTTGGACCACAGTCCCTGAATGAGCTATGGCCATTGTGCAGAGCAGCACCCTAGCCCTCTTGTGCCAGCAGGGGGCGCAGCTGCCTGGCTTCCTCAGGGAGGGGGAAGAAGTTCCTATACTTCAGGCGACCCTGTCAAGGTCATTCCCAGGATCCAAAGCGGACCCTGTGGGTCTCCTGACATTTCTCTCAGGGTTCAAGATGCCTCTTGCTTAACCCTAACCCTAACCCTGGCATGATGACTGGGCTGGGGATTGGGGTCTGGAGAGACAGCAGATCTCCAGGTCTAAGGGCCATATCCCAGGACCCCAGAGAGGTAACACAGTCTTGGAAGCTGAGACTCTGCCAAAAGTCACCCCTCTTGGGGCCAGGGATTTAGCTCAGTGGCATAGGCACCTGCCTGGCAAGCGCAAGGTCGTGAGTTTGATCCCCAGTACAAAAAAAAAAAAAAATCACCCCTCTCTCCACCCTCAGTGTCAAATATATTAAAAGAGAATGGCAATCCTCATCTCATAGGCTGACCAAGGACAATTCAATGCATGCCTTGAGGACCCTGTACTATTGTTGACACTGTTATTGTTTAGGATCACTACAATTGTTCGGAAAGAATCATAGTCCCCTCCCTGCCCCCACTTTCTTCCTTGCTAGGTCTGCTCGCTTAGAGCTGTCTAAAGATATTGCTTCCATTCCTGAGATGGCAGCCTCACTCTCCTGGGGTCTGCCTACCCCCAACCCCAGTGCCTCCTCTCTGATCCCTCCTCTAGCCATCTTCACCTTGTCCCCAACACCTCAGTCACAGCCCCAGGGGTGATAACAGGAAAGCCTAGACATCAGGACGCCACTGATCGGGCAGCTGTGGCCAGCTTCTTTTCATCTCTCCTCAAGCACCATGTCAGTGTGCAAAGGACACTCAGCAGAAGCATCTGCCCAATTCCACACTGAGCAGAGCTACGGTGCCCCGGCCTGATTCCTCCTTTCTTCCTGCAGCTGTGAGCCCTTGGTGCCCAGCGGTGCTGCGGCCGTACTCTTCCTGTTCCACTTCTACCCAAGGACCTACCATGGGGCCCTTCTGTTGGCAACCGGTGCTTCTCTGGCCACTGACCCATCATGGGCCTGCAGGCCTTGGGTCCCCAGCCCACACTGTTCCCACTGCCACACATTTGTTCATGCCATTCCTTTTTCCCTTCTACCTTTCCCTGCCTATATAAATCCTCTCTAGAGTGAGGGCAGGGAAATGGGTTGCAAGGGGTTTCTTAGGAGATGAGGGCAGAATTTCAGAATGGCAGGGACTTGTCAAACCGTCAGCCAAGTCTGAGGTATAAAAGTCCCTGTATGGCAGGCCCCTTGTGCCTTGTTCTCTCTTCTACATTCCCGAGATCAGTCCAGCTGTCCCAGCTGCCTAGAGGCATCCTCTTCTATTCCTCAGCGTGAGCCCTGAGCTGAGCCCTGAGGCCCAGGGAGAGCCAATCAACACAGCCCAGCAGATGGTCCCACCCCAGGAGATAGGTCAGCTCCACATTGATGTGGTCCAGGAAGTGCTTCCTGCAGGGAGCCCAGGAGAGCTCCCAGGGTGACTCGGAGCCTGGACCCCACCCAGGATAGTTCCCCAGGAGCTCCAGTCCCCAGCCTGGCCCCTGGGGCCAGCTGGAAAGTGACAGAAAGGCCAGGGCACAGCAGTGCAGGGCCTTAGCAACCATGCAAGACCACATGCCCACCAGAGTACCTGGCCCAGGGAGTTAACTGGAAAAAGCCAACAGTTCCCATAGCAGTGCAGCCTGAGAGATTCCCACCTGTGCCCTGGCAGCCAGTCAGAGAGAACAATGGGGCCCACAGTCTGTTGTTCCAAGCCAGCTGTGACTGGGGAGAAGGTCTAGGTGGAAGAATGATGGGGGACAGGGCAGTAGATAAAGCCAGGTGGGCATGTAGGAGCAGGCAGGAGATGGCAGCAGAGGAACCGAGGAAATGGGAGTGTAAGGGTAGCAGAAGGACACTTGGGAGGTTGTTTGGAGCCCGTCATTCTCAAGAGTCCCTGGCTCCCCCACCTTGCACCATGTACCTATGGTTATTACCTGGGATGTCCTCTTCCCTTGAAGGCACCCCACCCTGCCAGTTATGGAGAAATGACCCACCATCTTGCCCCTCTTCCCATTGCTAGCTCCCACTTGAGCCCTCCCTCAGTTCTACTAACTCTTGTGACCTAGGGGTCTGCATACCCTGTGAAGGTTTCTTAGGGGCCCCAAACTCTTTCTAGCCTCCTGCTTTCCTGGTGGCTCCACATAAACGAGATACGAGCCTGGAAGATGTCTGGAGGAACTGCGACCTTGGACAGGAAGTCTGGAGACCTACAGAGCAGAAGGATCCTGCCACATCCTCACAGAGCACAGAAGTCCTGACTGGGAGAAGGGGGTCAAGCATCTGTCAGCCTGTAGACACCAGGATCGCAGAGACAGACACCACAGAAGACAAAAGACCTCAAGACCAGTGACATGACAGACCCCAGAGGGCATTTTACAAAGTCCCAGGAAACCAGCAGCGGTGGGGTCTGCACCTGAACCAGCACACCCCCTGCCTGAGAAGAGGGAAGAGAAGTGGGGAGAAGGTAATACACACCACAGAAGCCACAGGAGCAAACATCCCTTTTATTGTGGAGTAATTGGCTCTGGCCACCCTGGGGTGGATGCTTTACACACCTGACCTCACTGACCCCTCACAACTCTCAAAGAGGGTCCATTCTGGTCATCACCATTTAGCAGGCAGGACACTGAAGGCTAGACAAGTACCAGGGCAGGTTGGAGTCCAAACGGGGCTTATATGATCCAAGCCCTCGCCTTAGGACACACTCAGGAGTTCTGTTCCCTGCACTTATGAACCAGGGTTTGGCTGACCTGAAAGGGGCTTGGGTTGGGTACAGGCTGACCCAAAGGACAGGTGGCAGGTGAGGGCCTTTCTGCAGGGAAAGAGGTGGAGGCCTGGCAGGAGCAGCCACCCGGGCCTGGGAGTGACAGCAGGCACACACAAGGCTCTCTTTGCAGCGAAGGTGAACGGGCCCTAATCTCTGGAAAATTAAATCAGAAAGAAAGTGGAATGAGAAAGATTTGATGTGGGCTCAACCTTGCTGCTGTCTGTCTCCTCAAAGCTCAGGCTCAACCTGGGTCTCGGCCAGGTGCCCCAGCATTCCAGCCCCCATCCTGACCCCCAGATGACGCCCTGCTTGCCATGTTCTCTCTCACCACGTCTCCTGGTGTCTGGTTCCTGGTCCCATGAGAAGCAGTCAGGTGGGCATCTGACCTGCCCAGTCCTTCAGGCCAACAGGCCCCTTAAAAGGAGGGCAGCGAGAGACCAGAGATGGTGGCTAGGCCTCCCTTGGTCCTGTGCACACCGAGGAGATGACAGCCTGAAGAGGCCTGATCAGGGTCACCTGCCAGACTGGGCTATGTCAGGGACCAGGGGAGTCTTGGGTGGGGGGTTCATGCTGGCTCAGGGACCCGGAGCTGGGGCAGGAAGGAGTTAAGGGGACAGGTAGCGACCAGTTCAGGACTGTAGCCAGACAGGAGAGCCAAAACTAGGCTCCTGGTCTCACCCCTGCCGGGCTGCTCACTCAGTCTCCTGTCCTCATTGAGGCTATTGACATAACCACTAACCACACTTGAAGATGGGAAGATCGATGGGGCAACCAGAAGCCCGGGGTTCCTTTCCCACTGAAAGTACTGCAGACAGATCCACGGCGGGCTAGTGCTACAGGGCAATACTGGGCTCTGGATGGCGTATGGCTGAGAGCCACCTGGGCAGCCTCACCTTCTGGGGACACGTCTCACCAGAGGGCAAGGACAAGGGACCCCTGGAGCCTGCAGCACAGCTGGTGCTGGGCAGGGATGTGCCATCAGTTATGGGCTTCTCTAGCTGCTGATAGTCACCAGCTGCCACAAGAGGCTCCCACGTGGCCACGCTGCCACCATCTTGTGGTGGGTTGGTTCTATGCTGAGTCAACTATATATGGTGTCCTGTCACAATTAGTTTTGTACACAGTGATGTTGGTTGTCATACTGAATACTCCTCTACCTTCACATTGAGCTTGGATTGCCTGGGATGCAAACTCAGCCTAGCGGGGATCACACACAGACTGGCTGGAACCTAGTCTTTACGATTTGGCCCTGCATGGGTTACAGAGGAGGGCACACAGGTAGTGTGAGGGTAGGAGGGGCTCCTGGTGTGGCCCACTGATAACACTATTTCCCCCCAGCCCACATCACCCCACATCCTTACATTCCCTGGGCAACACTCCACATTCATGCCACAGGTTTTTGTTGGGGTACTCTTAAGCCTGGGCCAGAGTAAGTAGAGCTCAGTGATTCTCTGGTCCCTTGGCTCCAAGAGGCAGCTCCTGGGAGCTTTTGCTAGCAAGTTTCCCCTTCACAAAACTCATGGGGACATGAAGCCCCTGTCATCACCCCCAGCAACGCCTCCCTGTTTTTAAAGTTAAAGTTTAGTTGACTGTCATCCATTACCGCAATTAGCACATTATGTCTAATTATGCAATTAGTGTAAAAAGTGCACTTGCTGCTGAGAATGGGAAATTACGCTGCCTCGTTATGCTGTAAAACCCATGTCATAAAGAGGCTCAATCTCTTGTTTTTCAAAAGACACAAAACCTAACACAAAACAATAAACCAAATCCTTCTAGCCAAGCTGGGACCAGAATGTGCCAATCTCCCCATGGTGGCCCCAGGAAGACCCCTCTCCCCATGAGGCGGGCAAGCTGAGGAACCAGCAACCCCTCAGGGCAACCTAAGGAAGGGACAGCCAGGGCAACAAGCCCAATTTCAGGTAACAGCCCTGTCTGGGCTCTTCAGAAACTGATGAGGATTTTCAAACAGTGGCAATCCTGATTATCCATCTACTCCAGGCCTGGTTTAGAGTGACGACAACTTTGGTGTGCAGCCCGTATCTCAGAGAACAGTCCTGGAGTGGGTATGATCTCCACCTCGCATGGAAATGAAAGCTCCTTCCTCTGAGGTTCCTGATGGCTATGGTAAGCAGGAAGACATATACTAGCACAGGGAAATGAGGAATGTTCTCACACTCAGGGGTCCCAAATCATGGAAACAATGTCTAGATAAGTAGTGAGTACCCTGTAGCAGGGAGTGTGCAAGCCTGGCTGTCAAGGATACTAAGAAAGGATCACCCACAGTCACCCAGCATGGCGTCTGGACTCTAGGCTGCCATTATTAGATAACAGCATTCAAGGACCATGTGCCTATGCAAAGCTCAGTCTGAACATTTCCCTAAGTTCTGGCTCTCTTGAGGGTCAAAGAGATGCTCTGGGTATAAGCTGGGGATGAGAACAGAATCTAATGAAGAAGGCATCTCCCTTTGGCAGAGATGACATCCCAAATGGCCTAGCCCATGAGCTCTGGGAGGGGCACATTCCAGTGTCCCTACCAACCCAGGTCAGCAGAGGGAACCTCTCTGTGTACATCAAAACCAAATGTTACAGGGTCAAAGCTACCCACGACCCATCTCCAAGGTCACAAAGTAAAGCTCCAGCATGGGTCACTTTATGTCTGCCTAAGTAGCTTCTCTGAGCTGTTGCCTCCCAACTCTTACCACTCTGATCCCAAATGATCCATCTGGTCTGGAGATGAGTGATACGGTGTCATGGAGACATTTTCACAGTCAAGAATCTCCCCTGACCTCCTGGCCAGGATGTGTGACCTATAGCATTCATTACCCAGCTCAGACAAGATGTTCACAGAACAGAGAAGCTTGGTGCGGAGCCCACAGGGCAGCAGGCCCCCTCAGTTGCAGCCACCTACATATAATGGCACCACTAATCAGTTTTGGGTGTGCTGAGAGGCCGAGGTGCCTAGTGGAGTGTGGAAGGAGGGAGCATGGACCCATGTGTCGTCTAAACTCAAGACAAAGGCCTTGAACAGTTGCAGCTTGCAGGCAAGGAACAGAGCTCTGGCACAACCCACCCACACGGAGACTCTCGGCAGCCTCTGCCCTCTGGACGTGGCTTGTGCCAGCATCAAGGGTAGATGATTTGAGCCTGACATGAACCAAACTGCAGGCAAGATTCAGGGGCCCCTGCTGGCGCCCCTCCCTGAGTGAGGCGCCACCGGCTGTTGAGGCAGCTGGGTGGGAAGCTGTGCCCAGCACACCAGCTGGTACGGGGGAGTGCGAGTAAACACACCCGCACTTTCCCAACTTGAAGAAGTTGCCGGGTGGCAGCCGGCTGGTGTGGGTGCCCATGTTTAACGGGAAACAGATTGTTTGTATCAGCATCTGAGCCCCCTTGCCACCAAGGGGGTTCTTGGTTCTGCTCTCTCCTGCTGCCTTCCCACCAGGTTGGCTGCCCTACCTCCCCCCAAGACTCCTACAGTGTGGCCAGACGGGGCTCAGCACAGAACCCAACGAATCCTCACAACCGAGTCCACAGGTGCTGGGAGACAGAGAAACTGGCTGGACGCTGTACAGGCCACGAGTGCCTGCAGTACTGGACTTTTCAGACCTGTCACCAGTGCCGGGCCATCTCCATTTGCCTGCTACCCACACAAGTCTGGTCTGCCCTGTATCCCCAGTTCATCGCCTCAAGTGGCCTTGCTCAGCATGGCTCTGGATGAGGACCCTGTCCCCAGAACAGGGCAAACAGCCCCTCTTCTTCCACTGACAGCCCAAGAAGACAGATCCTGGCCTGGTGACTGCCATGTTGTCTGGCTCTTCAACTCCTTCCCCTTTTAAGCCTCTTTCTTTCTTTTTCTTCTTCTTCTTCTTCTTCTTTTTTTTTTTGGAGACAGAGTCTTGATACATAGTCCCAGCTGGCCTTGAACTCACAGTGACCCTCCTGCTTCAGCCTCATAAGTACTGGGGTTGCAGGCATGCACCACCATGCCTGGCTCTAAGCCTCTGCCTTGAGGTTTATAAAACAGGTTGGAGCAAGGTCACCTCATGTCTCTCAGGAGCAGGAATGCTGGGAAGTGGGGGAAGGGCTCTGTAAGCCTCAGTGGCAGAAGTTGCAGTGAGCCCTTGGGGGGCACTAATCACGACTCCTAATCATCTCACCGCTCCAACCTGTTACAAAGAGCTCACCCAAGATCACCATCCATAGTGCAGAGCTAGAAGAAATTTGCCCCTATAAATTCCCACATAAGATGACCTGCGGCATGGTTCTGGAGCAAAGGACAAGATCTGCTTCCTTCCCCTGTGTATACGACCTCTATCCACCCTGTAGAGCACAGCACTGATTGGCTCAGGGTAGTAGCAATCCTCTTCAGGGCCTGGGACAAGTCCCCCAATAACTGGAGTGGCCAGAAACTGACCTTGCCCCATGAGTCCCTCTGGAGACCTCCTGAGGGTGGGGATGCATTTAACTGTTTCTTATTCAGTCTTCTCCATGGCCAGTGACACAAGAGTACCCAGGAGGTACACAGCATCTTACAGATGAGAAAACCAGGGCAGCACAAGGGTCAGAATCTGTCCAAAGGGGAAACTCTCCTGCAAGCATGCCCAACATGTCTGAAAGGCCATGGGTTTGAAATCCAGCCTTGCCCTCTACCAGTGGATGGCTCGCCATGAGCCTTCCTCTTTAGTCACACATCCCTGAGCTACCTTGGCGAGGTTGCCTGGAATACTCCTCAAAAGTGAAGGTCAACTGTGGGTGCTACTGGCTTCTTGTGAGGCCCCAAGCATCTTTCCAGTCCCACTTAAAGGACCCCTTTTCAGGCAAGGTCATTTCAGGGTCCTTCTTGCTTCATACTCTTCCATGCATGCAGGGCCAGGTATACTTGCCTGACCTGGCCTACCAGGTCACACACATCGGCCTCATCACATCCAAACCAGCACCCAGGTAACGACTCGCAGATCCTGCTCATATCTCACATTTAGGCTTACAGAAAAAGTACCACTGTTCGCAGTAATTGGACACTTGGCAGCGCAAGGGTTGGGTGAGGCTTTATGGGCCTCCATCCATTCCTTAGAAGGTAGTTTGAAGCCATGTGAAATGTTTTAAGCATGGGGACTTTGCTGGCCCCAGATGACTGGGGCTATCTGAAGGTCACAGTGTTAACTCTTTCTGCTGAAGACAACATTAGAGATGTTTCTAACAATTTGGGGCTCTGGTGGGGTCAAGGATATGACCTGACCAGTAGTGGTCTCTGAACCAAGGCCCCAGGAGAGACCAGGTGCACTGCTCTGAGCATCTGATACAGTCTGATCACAAGGTCTGAGTGCCAGGCAGCAATAAGACAGTGGGCTTTGTAGCTAGGCTGGCTGCCGATAGGGAGGGGTGAGACACAGCTCAGGACATCCACGGCTGGTCCTCTTGCTCACCTTCTCTGTCAGCACCTCCCAGCTCCATCTTCCTTCCCCTCCTAGTTTGTCTTTTTTCCTACTTCCAGTTTATAGGCTCTTCTTGAATTTTATGTGTTCTTGTAAGTACCTTTATATCTTCCATAGAACAAGTTGGAAGCATAAATAAATAAACAGGACCAAGACACTGGGGCTTTGCACACACCAAGGATATGCTGAGGATACACGCTAGGGACACACACACATTGAGGATACACGCACACTGGGAACACAGTCAGAGGGTACCCGCTCTCGCATCATTCATAGCCTCTCCTGGGCCTCCCAGGAAAGCCCTGACTTTGGACCTGGAAAAGGCAAGGTAGTCACACGCGAGGCTTTCCAGAGCTGGGCTGGTAAGCTTGGCCCCAGCTCCTGATGGGTCCTCCTGGGAAGCTAGGCCACTCACTGTCTGCATTATGGACTTCCCTTATTTTGCTGTGGGTAGAGGGACAGTCCCTGACACCTGAGGCTCCTGTTCTTTCTCCATGAACACAAGAACCTGAGTAGCACAGGCCAGCACTTACCTTTCTTGCAAGTGTGCAGTGTTTGCCATGCAAACAAACTGTGCAAACATGACTGATGGCTACTGTACCAGCAAATACCAGCAGGGCCCTGAGCCTGAGCAGCTGTGAACTTCTAAATAAGTATGCTCTGCTCAGGGGAGGCAGAGGCTGTGCATAGGCATCCTCTCCCTGAGGATGCCACCTCCTCACTGCCCAGCTCTGGGTGCTGCTGCATAGAGCAATGATGACTATAGGAATAGCTGCCTATACTGTCGTCCATCCCAGCTGTCCACTGCACAAAATCTTCAGAAGCCCCACTTGCTGTCCCCGTTTCACAGATAAGGCAACTGAGGCACAGGGAGTAATTGGCAGAGCCATGACTCTGCAACTGTGTGGACTAACCATGCACAGGGTATGGACACAGGACCTGTTCAGGAGCCTAACCCCACCTCCCCAGGAACTGGTCTCTAGCACCTGCGCTCCTGTGATCCTCCTCTGGCCCAATCCTGCTCTAGATTCCCTCCTTTAGGAAGTCACCCTGACTGTCCCCTGGCTGTCCCCTTGAAGTTGAAGGCTAGAAAGTTGGGGGGAGGGTGTCAGTTGAGTGCCATGTTTGCAAATGCCATCCTGTTTTTTAGTGTCCATGGAGAGCTGTCTGGGATCCAGCTTCCCAGATAACAAGCCTCTCACTGACTTGCCTGGGGCAGTTCACTGAGATCTATCTAGGTGCCAACTGAGTCCTTGCTCTGCCAGTGGCTCCATCCAAGGGAATCATTTCCCCGAACTTGACTATCCAGAGGATTGTGGGGAGTGGGAAAGACAAGGACAGACCTGAGCTACTCTGGGAAGGGGTCTAGGGCAGGGAAAAACAACTTAGTCTTCCATCCCTTGCTGTGGTCTGGAGAGGTCTTCTGAAAACCTGTGGGCTGTCCAGGACTTGGTGGCTAGGGGTCTGGGTCACCCCGCATGTTGTATCCCCCACTGACACCCATCACACTCTCATGGCTCAGATGTCTCTTGTGTCTTAGTGGTCATGGTGTCCCAGGTTCCCACTTTCTCTGCTCAACCACCTCCAGCAGGAGGGAGGTAGGGAGGGAGGGAGGCCTGAGCTTCTAGCTCTGTCAAGGACTCCCTGAGCAAGGAGGCGGTGAGGGCAATGACGCCAGGAGGACAAGAGCGGAACAAATTGCCCCAATTATGTAAGGCGGTCCGATTTCCTCCTCAGCATGGAAAGAACTGGGCAGCTGTGGTCCTCACCCCATCCCATGGGCCTACTGGGAGACCCTTCAAAGAAGGCTCACGCAAAAGTTCCCCAAGAAGGATCTGTGGGCCCAGGTCTCCCAGGGGTGCTAGGGAGGCCCCTGGGGCTGGGACTACCAGTCGGCCACTCTCTTGGGGTCTGCCAGCAGGACCTGGGCAAGAGGCCTGGGTTAGTCCTGGCTAACCGGAGTTCCTTGAGTGTCTTAGAGTACACACTAGTTCCCCTGGTTTCCCACTGGTACTCTGGGCTGCGCAGCTTCCTTGCCCACTTGTCTAAAACTCCATGTCCCAGGCTTCTCCCCTGCCCCAGCCATCATAAAACTCTAAGTGACAACTGTGATCTCTACCCTGCTGCACCTCCACTGGAACATACCCAGGTCCACTTTTCTTTTCTTTCTTTCTTTTTTTTTTTGTGGCACTGGGGTTCGAACTCACAGCCTCACGCCTGCCAGACAGGCGCTTAAGCTGCTGAGCCAAACTCCCAGCCCTAGTTTTTTGAGGCAGGGTCGCACTATGTAGCTCAGGCCGGCCTTGCGCTCACGTTGTAGCCCAAGCCAGCCTCGAACTCATAACACTCGGCTTACCTCAGCCTCCTGAGTGCTGGGATTAAAGGCATGCGCCACCACGCCCGGCTTCTGATCCACTTTTCTTTGTGCCTCCATAGGAGTCTAAGCAGAAAGCTCCTGTACCCCTGAGGCACCAGAACCAGACTAACAGATCAGACCTCAGGATGGTCTTCAGACAGCCTTGCCTCTTCTCCTGGGCTGTGGTCATCTCCCTCCCACCTAGGTCCTCTGGGGAACACTGGAGTGGTCCCAGGTTGAGGCCCCAAGGTGGTGACCAAGCCTGACCCCGGCCCCTCCCCAGTATAGCCTAGGCAGTCCCTCCATAGGCCAGTCTGCCAGCTAGGCCTGTGCATACCTTCTTGGGAAGCCTGTCCCGCAAAGCAGGCTTCTAGGAAGGCTGCCTATACAATGTATGCTTCGTGGAGCTGCCAACGCTCAAGGAAGTCTGGATATCTGGTTCTTTGAGTTTATAGTGCCAGCTGGTTTAGGATTGCTAAACTACAAATTTATTTCTGGCCACAAACCCAAATGCTGCAGGAGTCAGTGTGTATGTCTGAGTGTGGATGTATACTGGCAGGCATGCACATGTGGGTAGTACATAGCCCGATATGCATATACAAACATTTACGAGCATGCACACAGGAAGGGTGATGGTGTTCCAGTGGAGAATGTAAGCCAAATGCGTATCTCAGTGAGTGTCCCTGAGCACGCGTGTATCCCAGTGTATACACATGTGTCCTGGTGTGCACATGTCTGGGTCCACATGTACATGTGGAGGGAAGGCTTGCAGTGAATAGGGTAGGGTACTTCCTTCTCTGAGTACAGTCCTGAGTCGCCTGTGTCCCTCTACTCAAGTCCGGTTTATGAAGTTGGTCTCGGTGAGCATCTAGGTGTGTGTGCACAGGCTCAGTATCTTCAGGCAGACCCAGTCTCCTGCCTCTCTCCCACCATCTCTGAGGGACTGTAGCCCTGCACTGGTCACGCATCCACACCCAAGGATGCCAGGATGCAACACAGCTTCAGTACACAAATTCTCCCGTGTGTGTTAGGGAGAACAATGTCACACAAAGCACCCATGCCCACCCTTGCCCCCTCAGAAAACAGCATCCAGAAACAGCATGAGAACGGGGTAAGAGAAAAAGCCACTGTGCACTGAACGCCAGAAATAAGATCCGGTTTTCTAATAACAAGGCCCTCTGTAGCCCATTGCTTAGAGAGCCTGAATCACTTAACTCCAAACGTAGAGATACTGAAGCCAAGAGTGTACTTTTGAAGCCTCGGCTGCCTCGCCAAGGGACTCGGTGTTAGGGTAAAATGGCCCTCCCCCTCCCCTGCTTGTGATCCAAGCCTGGAGCTCGAACCACACAGTGGGCCCAGATGATGCTATCTGCGGCAGGCAGGAAGAGGGCACCAGGAATCGGGTCCATATGCTGCTTGTGCCCGCTAATGGGCTGACAAATTAGGAGGTCTCCCCTTTAAGAGGTGATGAATGAGCAGCTGTCCAGGAGGACTAGGGGGATGGGCCAGCTCCCCCACAGTACTCCTCAGGCTCAGCCCTGCCTTACCTCTCTGGGGTGTCTAGCTGAGTAGCCTGGGGGTGGGGGTGGGGTCTAGGGAATGAGTGTAGGCTATGGGGGTGGAGAGGCAGAGATAGCATAAAGGGCATGCCTGCCCTCAGAGGTCATTAGACATCCAAAATCATGTCCAGTCACAAAGGCTCAGTCCCTGGGGGGGGGGGGGGGGGTCTAGAGAATGACTGTAGGCTATGGGGGTGGAGAGGCAGAGACAGCATAAAAGGGCATGCCTGCCCTCTGAGGTCATCAGACATCCAAAAGCAAGCCCAGTCACGAAGGCCCAATCCTGGCTGCCATCTGCTGTCTGAAAGGGTGCCCATAAGGAGAGGGTTAATACCTGGCCCTCCCCAGGCCCCTCCAACTATCTCTGCTGCACGTGGTGGTCTCAAGGCCTTGAAGAGAGTGGCAGCAAACATGGGAGGCTGTGCCCTAAGGACTGCCCATCCCACTCCCCACAAGACCACTGGGCCTCAGATGGAGAGACCTGAGACTGGGCCACAGAACCACCCACAGACTGGAACCAATTCTCCCACAGGACTGGACTGTAGCCTCCTAAGTGCACATGGGTGCCAGAGGCGACGCGCAGTTGGAGGTACAGTTCCTTGGGAGCCTGACTCAAGGAAACAGCAGCCATCAGAATGGTGACCCTAAGCCGGGCGTGGTGGCGCACGCCTTTAATCCCAGCACTCGGGAGGCTGAGGTAGGCGGAGCGTTGTGAGTTCGAGGCCGGCTTGGGCTACAGCGCGAGCACAAGGCCTGCCTGAGCTATATAGTGCGACCCTGCCTCAAAAAACCCAGGGCCGGGAGTTTGGCTCAGCAGCTTAAGTGCCTGTCTGGCAGGTGCGAACCTGTGAGTTCGATCCCCGGTGCCGAAAAAAAAAAAAAAAAAAAAAAAAAAAAAGAATGGTGACCCTAGTCACAAAGCGATCGAGCAGAAGGTGATCCTCTGGTCTCGGTTAGTCCTCTTTGGTGGGGAGTTGGGCCAAATGGTCACTTCTGAGCTGAGGTCCCAATATCCTCCATCTGTCCCCTAAATTATAGGGTCCTCCATGCAATCAGAACACCTGAAAGGGGGCAGGACTTACACATTTGGTTCCCTGGTTCCTTTTGAGACCCTCTGGCCAGGCCAGGTGATCTGGGACCTAGGAACTCTAGATTCTCCATGAAAACAGTCCCCAGCCCCTGCCTGCCGGCCCCTCTCCTGCCCCACCTTTCCCAGTGTAAACAGAACCCACCCCCTCGCTCCCAGGGGCTGCTAATTCCTTGCTAGAACTGCTCGGACGTGAAATTGGAGTGAGACAATGTGTGTTTAAGGAAATGAATCTCGAATCTTAAGAGGCTCGGAGAGCCCCATCACCCCACCCGCCCACCCAGATCCAGGAAAGCCGCACTTGGCATCCGGAAAGAGAAAGGCGGAGGTGACATTCACTGCCAAATTAACAGCCACCACAGCCAAATATTGTACTTGCCTCCAATCTTCTTTTATTTTTCAAAAGAAAGGCTTTTACAAAGTAAAAGAGGCTGTTGGAACACTAAGGCTGATGATGATTTTTAACAGGCATGCCCACCACGCGCATGCCCCGCTCCTTGCCTTCTCTTCCTCTCCTGTGCTGTGGTCTCCCTGCCCAGGGACACACCCACGAGGCGATGGCCCCATCGCCCCTCCACATCAGCCCTACAGGCTGACATCAAGAATATCCCTGGTCTCTGACTCTGTGGCAGGCCTGGACATGGAGCCACCTATCCGCCATCCCCTCACTGTAGAGGCCCCCTTGCAAATGAGGAGCCCTTTGTGGTGTGCCCAGAAGTGCCTTGTCTATCTATAGAGGCTGCGTGGCCCCTAGTGCCCCTACCATGCGCAGCCACCTGCCTACAATTACCCCATCATCACTTTTATCTCCTGACTAGGAGCTGCTTCTATGGGCTGTGCCCTGGCTGCCTAATTGCACCTGCCCTCTTTGGTCCCTTTGTCAACAAACCCCATTGGTCATCCTGGAGTCCAGTCCACAGAAGCCAGCTTGCCTGCATCTGCTTGCTCCTCTAGACAACTCTATTTCCACCCTGACCCCTTGATTATGCACCCGGATAACTTTGTTGTTGTCCATGTCACCCATTTCTTTAGACCTGGACTGGCCCGGGCCTTGGATAACTTGTACAGTGAGAGGACAGAAAGCCTCATTCTGGACAGTGACTGGACCCTGGCCTTGCCCCCAGGCATGCAGCCCTGAGCTCCTGGAGCTGGAGGCTTGGTAATGTCCCGCTTGCTTAACCAGTGGGACACTGGCTTAAGGGAGCTGTTGGACTTGCCTGAGGCCCCAGAATAGATAAAAGGCGCAACCAGAAGCTGGATCTGAGTTGGGGCAGATTCCCTCTTCAGGATGACATCTGAATACTGCCAGCTGTTAAGGGTGGTGAGGCTGACAGCCAGCAGCTGAGCCCCTCCCTAGGTCAGGCCTTTGTGGGAGGGAGCTGCTCCACCATGCTCTGGGTGACACATAGGTAAGATGAGGGAGCACAAAGGCCTGGACCCCTGGCCTCAACTGGGGACAGTTATGAGGGGCCAGTCCAGTTTTCTGTAGAATTGGCTAAGGCCAAACTTTCCATGCTGCCCAACCAATCCTGCCTCCTTCCAGGTGTAGTCCTCAATAAATACCTGCACACAACTCCCCACTCAGTCTGACTCCACGGAACAGGTCTGCCACAGTTGGTGGTGGGATGGGTCCCAGAAAAATCAACCCTAAAGTGGGCATGATCCTGCTGACGAGGACCTCAGTGTGGAGGCCGGGTGGGGGGTACTGATAGTCCCAGTGTGCGACTGGCCAGATGTGCACCATCATGAACAGAGATGGAATCACTGTGATTGTGTGCCATATTTCAAGTGTTCTGGAAAGTTTAATTATAAGGAATATGGAATGGGATGGCTGTTGCTGGGGGCTATTAATGCTTTGAAGAGACAAAGAAAGACTGAGTGTGATTAATCAAGAATTTAAGGTGAAATGTGAAAGTCAGAAGCCCCCTTGGCAGGACATAAACAGTCTCATTTCCTGCTGCCAGAGGGAGAAAAGCTGAGGGTCAGGCACAAGACTTAATTAGAAGAGTTTAAGACCCTGAGGGGCTTATAGTCGCTATCCCAGCAGGTTAGCTACACAAGGCCATGACCCTAGCAGGGAAGGAGTGGGGCCTGAGTGACAGACAGGGACATCTGGGTCACTGGACTTGAGAACCTCGAAACCCCAACCCCTCTAAGATTTCTAAGCTTGCAGAGGGATCCTCATCCCCGTTGGAATCTAAGACACCCCCTTGCTGGAACTTGATGCAGAGGCCTCCTGGGAGCAAATCTGAGGGTTTCCCAGGAATATGACCCATAACAGAGGCTCATTTCTCTCACGATGAGCTGTTTCTACATCACTGAGGTCCCAGGCTCCCCTTCTCCCCACTGCCAGGGCTTTGTCTATGCTTCACCAGAAATACTCAACTCTTTGCCCCAAGCTTCCTCCAGGGTAACTCCCTAAACCCCTGGTGATGGGATTTTTCCCGAGTTTTCGTAGCTTCTCTGTCTGCAGTGCACACACATCACACAGTCTGCAACACACCTCCTGTTTTGGTCTCTGTGCATCTGAATGTGCTTTGAATAAGCAGAGCCATTGGAGCCCCCTGGGTTGCCTGCAAGAGGCTCAAGGAGGCCTGCCACTGGGGCTGCTGAGCCTCCAGACCTTCCCAACCCTCAAACTCAGGCCCATCCACTTCAAGGAGGTAGGCTGTGTGTGCATGTGTGCGTGTGCGTGTGCGTGTGCATGTGCGTGTGTGTGTGTGTGTGTTTTGGAATGGGATCTCACTAAGTCACTAAAATGACCAGGCTGGGCTTAAACTTTCGATGTTCCTGCCTCAGCCTCCCAGGGTACTGGGATTATACCTACCAAGTCCCCAGAACTGCGAAGGAGCTGATTGGGATTTTTTTTTTTTTTTGAGATAGAATCTTTCTATGTAGCCCAGGCTGGCCTCAAACTCATAGCAATCCTCCTGCCTCAGCCTCCCAAGTGCTAGGATTACAGGCATACACCACCACACCCGGCTGTTTGGGATTTAAACCAGATCTGACTGAATCTTTTCGACTGTCATTCATTCCCATGACTTCTGTACTTCCTGATGAAACAAGACAGAGAGAGAGATAGGTGATTGACTGGGAGTGTGGAGGAGACAGCTTACCTTGGCTTAGAGAGATGGAAATGGACTTTATAGAGGAACTCTTGAGGGGTATGGACAGGTAGAGGTACATGGCAAGGTGTTGTTGGAAGAGAGCAAAGGCTAGGAGAGAAGCTGTGGGGGAGTGAAGAGCCCTGGTTTGGGGTGATGAGTCAGGGAAGGGAGGTGTGATCTGTATGAAGGTCATAGTGGACACAGACTAGGCTCCAGTCTTGCATCTGCCCCAACCCCCAGGTTCCGGTGCCTGCGCTGAATGGCCAATGAGGCCATCTGATTGGCTCATCAAGGGCAAATAATAGCTTTTGCTGAATTCAGCTGCAGCCAATCAGAGGCAATCAAGTACACAAGAGGCCTGATGGGCCACGGAGGCGCACCCACAGACACTAGAGCTGGCCCCTCTGCCAGGCTCCGGAAGCTTCCTCCACCCTCTTGTGTCTGAGCACTGAGGTGGGGGTCAGGGGAACTGAGTCTAGGAGGCCTCAGGAAAAGAAAAGGAAGGCACCCATCTGTGCTCCACAGCATTTACTTGGCACCTGCTGTGTACCCAGAGCCCTAGAAAAGTCGACAGAGGACACCCGCACCCTCCAGAGCCGGGCATGAAGCAGCCTGGCTCAGACCCGGCAACTGACTCCCAGCATTTGTTCCTCAGCTCTCAGTACGGAGTCCTTGCCTCTTCCCTGAGGAGAACAGAGCCTCCAATCAGGCCCTGGGAAAGCAATTTTTCAATCTCCAACTGCAAACACTAATACCGCGGAAGCTAATTTTACAGATTTCCACTTCGAGGCCTTGCCTTTGTCCCAGAATCCCTCAGCCTGGGAGATTAGCAGTTTAGAGACTGGAAAAAATAAGGTATTTTAAAATTCAGCATAAAACTCTCTCTTAGACTCAGTGAGCTAAAAAAAATTTTTTTCTTTTTGATTGGAAAAGAAACTGTAAGTGAGGGAGGAGGCAGATCTGATCCCTTCTCCACCAGTGGCCAGAGGAGGGGCACTGTCCCAGCCCTTGACCAGCACCAAACCTCAGCCTCCAGGGGCGGAGAAGGGCAAGGGACAGGTCACTGACCTGCATGCCCAGCCCCCACTGGCAGCACCCACAGATCTTCTGCTCAAGCTCTGGACGTGTGTCTCTCCTGAAGCTAGGATTTCCCTGATGCCAGCCCCAAAGCCTTCCCAAACAAGGAGGAAGGCTTTGGTCCCCGGGATAAATAAGACAGGCCATTGGCCTGCCGCTCACTTTGCCAGTGATGCTGATTAGATTCATACTCCAAAGCAGACCCTCTCTGGGCCTCAGTTTCTCCATCAAATCAAACATTCAATGTCCCTGGCCACATGCCCATCTGGCACACGTGCAGTCGAGCAACACACACCCTTTGCACACACACACCCCAAGCCACAAACTGGGACCCTGGCCCAGGAGCACAGATGTGCCTGGGGGGGTGGGGAGTGGTACTCGTTCTGCAAGCACCTCTCCACTGCATCTCTTGCAGATGAACGGCGTAATCGCTCCACTCTCCAGGGGCCACAAGCTCAGAAACGTCCTAATGAAAAATAAATGTATTTACAGAGAGACGTCAAAGCCGCCAGGACGAGTCAAAGTAATATGCCTGCGACCAGCACGCAGACTTTTATTTCTTCCCCCTCCACGCTCCAGAGCTGCTCCTGCGGCGTGGAGAGATAAATATTTTAAATAGCGACACTTTGGCGATGCACGGTTATGCAAGACAAGGAATAATTAGAAAATAAATTACTTTTTTTAAAGTCAGCGTTACAAACATCGGGCGCATCAGATTACTGCTTTCCACAGGCCAAGGCCGTATGGTTTGGGAGGCTGGCGCAGCAAGGACCCCAGGGAGCAACCACACACCAGCCTGTCCCATAGCCCCCAGATGGTGACATCCCCTCCTGTTGCCTCCGCCCGCTCTGGGAGGCTCCCAGAATTGAGCTGAAGACCACACTTGGCAGCTTCCAGAAAATCTCAGCGATGGAAAGGCTTCCTCCGGCGTCTCACCAGCAGTAGCGAAGACTAAAAATAGTTTAATCTCCTTGAAAGCAAAAGGAGCAATCAGCAAAACAGACACTTGGGCCTGCATGCCCCCACTCCTCTCTATGCTCAGCTCCATTCAACGGGGCCTGTCCCTTATGCCTAGCACTGTCAACTCCTGGCAGACCCCGGGGCAGTGTCCCACAACTCCCAGGACATTGTCTTCCAACATCCCTCCAGGATTCCTCCAGGACTTGCAAGGTATGTCTCCTTTAAATCTTGTGACACTCTAGGAGAGAGGTGAGATAGGGAGCATTAGCCCTGCTTTACAGATGAAGAAACTGAGACAGAGGGAAGCAGCCCAAGGCTAGAAATGATCAAGAAGGACTATGTGTAAATGGAAAGACTCAACCTTTGCAAACAGGAGGCTGATAGCTTTTAATTAGCATCTAACCGAAGTCTCCATGGTTGACTCCCCTAAACACAAAAGGTGCTAGGGCAAGAAAGGGCAAGGGCTGTTAGGGTGGGGGAGGAGACAGACTCACTTTCAAGGGATCAATCAGCTCTCTTCATAGTTGAGTGTGTCTGTCACACAGATGTGTCCTGCCCACTGCAGTCAAAATGACATTATAACTTCCCCCTTGTCACCCAGGGGTCTGGCTCCTATGTTCTGGGCCTAGCTTGCTGTGTGGCAGTCTGTCCAGGCCTCTCTGGCCTCAGTCTCTCTAAAGTGAGTGACAGTGCTCCACTGGCATTCCTTGCAGGGATCCCTGCTGTCATCCTAGGCATGCCCCTGTGACCTCTGCCCTTCCTCACTCAGTCCTACCTCCTGGCCTCTGTCTATCTGCCCTTTCTCTGTGCCTAACTGCCCCCTGCCCCCACTAGAAGCATAGAGCGTGGTGGTGGGTCCTGCCCCACCACCTAGTTTTATAGGGGAAAAATCAAAAACAGGGAGTCAAAGGTCAGGTACCCAAAGTCACCCTGCACAGGTCAAAGGAGACACAACTTACCAGTACTCACCATTCCATCCCAGTCACACTTTCTTTGATACTGTTTATGGCCATTCTGAGAACATCACTGTCTCTTCAGGGTTTTAAAGTACCTTCCACCCATCCTTCATCCTTTACAGAATGAAGCCAGGACATAAAATAATACAGTGGGATGTGAGGGCTGGTCCATTTTTCCAGTGTCTTAAAATGCCATCAGGGAAATGGGCACTGAGATTTGTTTCCTTTCTTACTACGTATCTTTCTTTCTAGCTCACAGTTGCCTACAATAAGTCACTCTATATCCTTAGCTCGGAGCTTTTCAGAAACAGCCTGTAGCTTCATCTGTCCTGTCCGGTTCTGTCTGTGGGGTGAGGACTGTCACCCCTCAGCTGCTGGAACTTTCTGCCTTGGCTCCCAGTCTTTCCTGGGCTCGTGGTGCTGCACAGTCCATTGTGGCCTCAGGTCCAGCACTTGTCCCTGGATCCTCCTGTCCTTCTGATGCCACCTCAACACACAGGGCTTGGTTCCCTCACCTGCAACCACTTTACATCCTTTGTCATCTCTGCATGCCTAAGGGCAAAGACACTTTCCCCTTTCACATAGGAGGAAAGTGAGCCCCTGAGTCATGTGATTATTGAGGGGCTGTTTTTGGTCTGATTGCAATCAAGACCCCACTCAGGCCCCATTCCCTCAGCTTTAGGAGAAGGAGCTCAATTTCAATAGGTGGAGGTAGGGCCTGGAAAGGGCATCTCAGGACAGACCAGTGAGGGAAAGTGTCCGGCCTTGAGGAGGAGGCTCAGAGACCTGGCACTGCCCAGAAGAGAGAACCTGCCCCCACGATGACCCTGCTGAGGCTTCAGAAACTGCCTCAAATGGACAGGCTTTGGCCATAGGCCAGGTTCAGGGAAACGCTCTGCTCTGACAGTGAGAACCCTGAACTCTACCTGCTGGATTATGGGCCCAGAGGTGCTGGGCAGGGGAGCCAGCCAGGGAATAGCTGGCATGCTGTCGACCAAGGCAGAACTTGCTTTATCAGTGAAGCTCTGCCTCACTGCTGACGGCAAAACGCAGGGCTGTACAAGTGGGAGACCTGAGACTTGGGACAAGGAATGCTTGGACACAGAAGAGAACCACGGTGCTCAAGTGTCCCTGTGAGGCTGGTTGTGTCCCCTGCCACTCCAATTCCCTCCTTTGTTCCCAGAGGCCCCCTGCTGCTAATTCCAAGCTAAACCCTGGGCTCAACTTGCTCCCAGACATGCGACCACAGCTCTCCAACTGTTTCCTGGAGCCCTAGGTAGGAGCCAGAGGCCACTGAAGTTGTCTGGAGGGTCAAGGTAGTGTGAGCACTGGCCAGGGCCCTGCACCAATGTCACTTAACCAATTTTTTTTTTTTTTTTTTTTTTTTTTTTTTTTTTTTGCAGCACCTGGGATCGAACTCACAACCTCACACCTGACAGACAGGCACTTAAGCCACTGAGCCAAACTCCCGGCCCTAGTTTTTTGGGGCAGGGTCACACTATGTAGCTCAGGCCGGCCTTGCGCTTGCGTTGTAGCCCAAGCTAGCCTCAAACTCACAACGCTCCTCCTACCTCAGCCTCCCGACTTAACCAAATTTTAAGAGCTTAGCTGCCACAAGTGCAGTGAACACACTGGTGCCTGGGAAACTTCTGCTTTTTCCCATACTCCCTGAGGCAGCAGGAAAGGGTTACACAAAATGGCAAAAATTCGGGGGGACAATGAAAATAAGGAGGCCAGGAAGAACACTTTGGAAGGCAGAAACAGATAACTCCTGGTGATTTGACTCAATAGGTCCTGGAAGGCTCAGTTCTGCCAGCAGAGGGTCAAGGCTGGGGAACCCCAAAGTTAACCCTTGAAGTACCAAATGGCAGACGAGAAGAACCTTCTCTGTGGAACCTGCAGCCCAAGAAGGCAGCTTGACCCTCATCATATACGATGAATCCTGCCATGTACAAATCCCCTACCATGTCAAGTCTGCATCCCACACACTGTGGTGGTGTTCGCCTTGGAGGGCTAAGGGGTTGTGTTAATACCACACTTCAGCTTCTATCACATGATCTTCTCTGTCTGTTAAAGACCCACAGAGCAAATGGAGCTCCAAACACTGTTGGGACAGGTACCCGGGAACCAGAGGACACAACAAACAAACAGAACTTGACAGAAACTGGGCTGTCAGGGAGAAGAACATGTAAAATGCACTATAAAGTATGCACACTAGTTGAACTAACAAACATATCTTTAGATACTGAGAACTAGGTCCTTGGAGAAGAAGTCACCAACAAGAAAGGAGGAAGACCTGAATGAGTTCTGGAGTGCAGGATTGGAGCAGGAGGCAACAGAGGGATAGATACACATGTGATGATGGCTATGATGCATATGGAAGTTAGTATGCATCATATATCTCCTACTCCTGATCATGAAAGGGCCTAGATGTGGTAATGTCCAGTAGCAACAAGCGCACTTGGGGCAGCCAGAGCTTGACTTCTACATATTCTGTAACAAATGGAACCCAGGACCCCCTGGAGAAGTGGCTGATTCCAAGGATGAGACAGGGAAAATATGAGATGACTGTGGAGCCTCTTATAGTAACAGAAAGCAAAAGGAAGGCCAAAGAAGAATGCGGATAAGTCAAAAGGGCACAGGCACCCACCTGAAAGGGATCCTAATGGCCAGAGCTGGAACAGTAAGTGTAAGAAAACTAATACTGATACTGCTGAATTATGCTCACCCATGACAGTAACAATTCATGAGTCCACACTGATACAAATAATTGGAAAAATAAGTGGGGGAAAAGAGACCATTCTTCTTCACAGAAGAATTACAGCTAATAAATGCAGAAAGGATAAGAGAAATAGAAAAGCTCTATTCAAATACTCCAGTAATAACTGTGGCGGGCAAACTCCACCAGTGTATAGAAAAATTGAGCAAAAATCTGAGGAGAAACAGAATATTTGCACAGCCTCAAACTTTCTCGCCCAAGAAATTTATTTATTACAAATAGAAAAATAGTAACCTTACAATGGAGGAAGGAAGCAGATACCACCTGAACCTAGTGATTGAGGTAAACATCAATAACCAGACACACTGATCTCATGTAAGTCCTAATGTGACACACAGAGGACATACAATGTTTAAGATGTTTTTCCTAAAAATGCATGTCCTCCACCATTCACAGGAAAACATCAGAAAGATCAAATAGGCCAGTACTTTTTGAAAAGTGTCAAGGTCATTAGAGACAGGGAAAGACAGAAACTGTCACAGATTAGAGGAGACAAAAGAATATGACCAAGAGTAATGTGAATTTGATCACAGGATAGAAAAGCAACATGAGTATAAGGACTAGTAAAATCCAAATAATATTCTCTGCTTGGTTAGAAGTCTTGTACCAAGGTCAAATTCTTAGTTTGATATTTTTACTATGGTTCTGCAAGACAATAACTTTAGAGGAAACTGGATAAAGGGTTAGGGAATTTTTGTACCGTTTTTGCAATTAAGTCATAAGTCTAAAATTATTTCAAATAAAAAAGGTTTTTTCTTTCTTTCTTTCTGTCTTTCTTTCTTTCTTTCTTTCTTTTTTTTTTGTCTTGCAGATACAGAGTCTCACTATGTGGATCAGGCTGGCCTTGAACTCACTTTGTAGCCCAGGCTGGCCTCAAACTCACAGCTATCCTCCTGCCTCAGCCTCCTAAGTGCTGCCATGTACCACCATACCCGGCTAAAAAAGGTTTTCTAAAAATGTTGTAATACTGTTCTCAGAGAACTAACAGACACTGTGGCAACAGTAAAACAATAACAAGATGTTATTTTTTTAAGGTGTTAAAAAAAGAGATCCTGGAAGTTGGAAATATGTCTGTAAAATGTAAAGCTTGGTAGAAAGATTGGGAGATAAAATTGAGAAATCTCCTGACAAAAAAAGCACAGAAATGGAGAGGAGAGAGGAAGTGGGGGAAGATCTAAGTTAAAAGCTCTTGAAAGAAGATGGAAGTAAAGAAATCATTCAACAAAACTTCCCAGAACTAAAAGACAGAAGTGTCTAGTCTGAAAGTGTCCCGAGTGCTAAATAATGAAAATAAACACCACTGTGGAATTTGAACACTAGATAGAAGGAGGAAAATTTACAAATTTCTGACATTAAATAACCAAAACGAAATGAAAGCAGATTGGAAATCTGACCACCATGGGACCTGTCCACAGCTCAGGAAGCTGGAAGGAATGAATGCTGCTGCCTTACAGAATTGGAGGCGAATGCTTTTGAGCCTGGACTGCCAACCTATCTCAAATTTCCGTAAAGTATGGGGCAGCAGGAGGCTCTCTAAGACATGTAAGTCTCAGAAGTCCGGCTCCCATGTCCCTTTCTCAGGAAGCCAACTACCAATATTCTCTGCCAAACATGAGGAAAAATTCAGAAACTCAGGAGGAGGACATAGGGTCCAGGGAAGAAGGGACTCATCCTGGGGAGAGGTGACGGAAATCCCAGGGTCTCGTCCGAGTAGGCTGGCAGAGCTGCCAGGTTTCACTGGAGCAAGCTGGGAGGCTCCAGTCAAGACTTCCTTCGGGGGTGAATCTGATAGAATTCAGATGTATGGATATGAGAGTCAACAAATGGCAGGGAGTATGGGGCAGAATGAGTACAGATTCACAGAAAACAGCAAATCAACTAAAAAAATAGAACCTGGACAGTCATTACCTATAGAAAACAATTTAAAAATGTTGTGTACTGTGAGGCACAGTTCTGAATCACAGTTGCCAGGTCAGGACAGTCTCAATGGTTAGTCCTGACCTAACAGCAGCACGCGATGACGCTGCAAGGCCAGGGAAGCGGCAGTGCAAAGCGGGCGGAGGAGCACGGTCCTTTCCCACAGTGGGACACCTGGGGGTGATGCCCGAAACGAAACAACCACACAGTAGCAACAGGGGGATGTCATTTCGAAATAATGGAGCTCAGAGATTAGAAGTGCTGGCCCCTGGGGAGCTGGGATGGCAGAGCGGGAGGCTGCCACTGTACTGCTCGTGTACCTGCCTGGTGAAATGCCAGGTGTCTGTGTAACGTGGACCTAAAAACCCTAAATTAAAAAATCCACCTAGAGGGCAGAAGGGAAGGAAGAAGAGAGAGTAAGAGAAAGTACTACAGGTAGAGGAGTCAGGAGCCAGGGGCCAGCCTGGTTTCAATTCCCTGACCTGCTGAGTCCAGACCAGGCTCCTTAGAACCAACAGTGACTGGTCCAGGGTGCCTCCTCAACAGTTCCCCAAAGTTGGAAGTATTTTGAAGGCAAAATTGAGGGACAGCAGCCACAGGGGTCTGAGATAATGCCACCCATCCCAGGGGGCGGGGGACAATACCCCATGTGGAGGAAGATCCCCAAGTCATTCGAAACACCCATGTGGCCAGGAACTTACTGCTGTGGCAACAAGTACTGTTTTTGTCGTTGTTGGTTTGTTTTTGAGACAGGGTCTCGCTATGTAGTTCGGGCTTGCCTTAAACTTGTGGCAATCCTCCTGCCTCAGCCTCCTAAGTGCTGAGATTACAGGTGTGCTGTACTACACTTGGCTACCAACCACTGTTTAGACCCGTGCCAGGGTCAGGTTGTCCACCTCACTTGGCCCCACAGGGCGTCCTGTCTGGGAAGGGACCAGAAAGGCAGTGGTTGTACAGGAAGTGGGGCTGAGTGGGCTGCAAGTGTTTTCTTTGCCAACTCTCATACCCTTCCTGGAATCCTAAATTCTGTGTGACTTCCAGGAAATTCACAAACCTGTGACCCCTCAATCCAAGTGGCCTCCTATCCAAGGGGCAGAATTGGAGATGAGGATGAGGGGGCAACTCAGTACTGGGGAGAGGACCGGTATGTGGCCTGCACTGGTGGGCTGCATGCCAAGTGCAAACCAAGATGACAGGGTTCTCGTGCAGTTTGGAAGAAGCCTACAGTTTTTGGCTTCTCTCGCAGCGAGGTGCTGATTCCAAACATGCTAGGTGGATTCAGCTCCCCCAGCATATCACGTGTCTAAAAGGAAAGACGGCAGGCCGGGCAGGTCCCTTCATTACCCAGGCCCTGACTAGGCCCATCAACTTGCATTCTATCATATCCTTCTCAAGAACACAGCTCTTTCAGAGCCTTCAAATCTGTTGGCATCCCAGGAGGCGGGCTGCCCTCAATATTCACTCTTCTACATCACATGTTCACTAGGCACTCACTTCAGAAGGGGTCCAAGGTTACAGGCACTTCTGGGGCCTGGGAAGGAGCAGGCTGCCCAGCCCCATGGCTGGACATGACCTTTTCTACTCTGTTAAGTGTTTCTGAGGAGGCCCTGTGGGTGGGTACCGGCATATGTCTTGCCCCACAGACAGTCTGAGATGGGAGGCAAAGCCCCACTCTGGTGGTCCCACCTGATGAGGGATCCCAGCCTGCTGTGCAGACCCAGCTGCTGCCTTCACAAAACTGTGACCTGAGGGATAAACCGTGTAAGCCTCAGGGCTCCCGGTCTGAGGGTAGAAGCTGCCATATCCTCCTCGATGCCGAACAGTGAGTTTTCAGGGCCCACTCTCCTGCCTTCCCCTCAAAAGGCTCCAGACCTCACTGCCTTGTTTCCCCTGAGTGGCTCCCCGACCACTTAGCAATGGAGACAATTTACATAACGCTTCGTGTGTGAGAGCAATAATGGCTGGGGAAGTGGGGTGCCCGTCAGTGGCTCCTCTAGTGGCTCCTCAGGAGGGAAAATAGCCGCTCCCGCACCGAATCTTTTCCTTTCTGTGCCGGGCTGTGAGGCTGCTGGGAAGCAGAACCTTTAAGCACTCAGCTGCCACCAAGAACCTAGAAAGGATGCGCCAGGCCTAGGACCAGGACTGGGGCAGTCGCAGGACAGATCTGCGTACAGGAGGAATTTTCACAACACCCAAGCTTGGATCACAAATCCATCCAGCTGTACTCTGGAGTCCAGACCGCTGCTGGCCTGGGCCCTGCATCCTGATCCTTCCGGGAGGAGGAAGCCACTGCAGCAGGCAGGAAGCTCCAACCAGGAGGCTGGGAGCCATGGAGCCAGGCTGCAGCTGCCCAGGAGGCGGTCACATTCAAACACAAAGAGAGGAATGGCAGGGGGAGAATACATAAAAATTACTGGCATGGTAATTGCCTTTTATATAAAATGTTCTTTTTAAAAGTTCTCCCCAGTGTGAAAGTCCCTCTTTAAAAAGAATAAATTCACTGCACACCAATTTATTCCACGCCTATAGATGGAGCATAATGAAGGCTCCTGCATCAACACTTGATCGAGAGGCAAGTGGTTTCCACTCAACCCAGCTTCCAGGTCTCCCCGCAAGAAGCTGCAATGCATCAGCAGGGCCAAAGGGCTTTGAGGGGTAGCAAGAGGGGCCAGCAGGCCTCCCTGCTGGAAGTCAGCATGGAGCTCAGACTCTAGGACCCAGGGACAGGCTCCACAGACCCCATAAATACCAAGGGAGATGGGCTTGAATAGAGGGTACAGAGGGACAACCATAATTACAGTGCTCTGTGCTGGTGGGGAGGCACATAGGGCTGCGGGAAGTGGGGGACCCTCAATTTCAAAGAACTCAGAGGGCAGGCATTATGTATGTTTCTAGGGGATCAGCTGCCCCCACCCCCAGGCCTGCTTGCAGGGCACAGGGAGGAAAATGGCTGGCGATGAGCATTTGGGGTTGTAAGTTGGAGTGGGTTTCTTGCATGCAGAGAGCTTCAGGTGGAGACTCCAGCTCTGCTGCAGGCATCCAGACTGTTTCACACTTTCAGAAGATAAGTGGTGGATCCCAGGCGAGGGCAGGAGGGGCTGCCAGAGCCTGCTTGAAAAGAAAGTAGATTCTCCCTGCACCAGGAGGCCCAGAGCCTAGAAATAAGGCTTCTGCCCAGTGCCTCCTTATCAGCCATAATTCCACCTCTGTGAAATGGGGAAAAGGTCCTGGGTGGCTTTGTCCTCCACGGTGGGGTTGCTTGGTCTGCCCCAGCTCAGGATGTGGACACACAGGCAACTGTCATCCTGCCTACTGCAGGGCAGCTGAGCAGTGCTGGGTGGTGACTTGGGCACAGGGAAATCATGTGTGCATGATGTGTGCTTCTTACCCACAACTGTGACTTCTCAGCTTCGCTAATGAATCAGTTAAGTAGTTCTCACCTGCTGGGTAATGCAGAGCTCCCAGCACCTGCCTTCCCCAGTCCCATCCCACCCTACCTGTGCCTGTGTTTGCCTCTGCAGGTGACACTCAGAACCATACAGCCACCCACAGGCACATGCTTGCGGAGGCACACCAGGCACAAAGCACACGTGCAGCCATGACCACTCCCTTCCATGGACCTCGAAGCACAGGTTCACATGCTATCATCGGCATGTGCAAGCATGCTTCCATAGCTCACCTCTTATATGGCCTTCCACACAGAGTGGTCAGCCCATGTCCAGTGCACACAAACTTCAGCAGGTCAGGCACTATGTCTCTAAGTGAGTCATGGGACCAAGAATCGCCAGGGCTAGCTGCCTTACAGGCCTGACTGCCCATGTTGGAGTGAACTCTTGGAAGGCTTGGACCCACCCTTACCCTCTGGCCACGGTCTCCATATGCTGAGATCATCAGACTGGGTCTGTTAGAGGGTCCTGGTAGTCTCTGTGCACCCAAAGGGTGCAAAAACTGCCAGGAGTGAGGAGCCTCAGACACCACTGGAGAACTTCCAGAAAAAGAGCTGTGCTCTGGGTTTAAAGCTGGGGAGAGGTCTGGAGAAGGCGGGGGTGAGTGAGGGGAGGAGCAAGTAGATTTGGAAGAATAATTCTAGCTGGGTATAGTGGTGCACACCTGTAATTCCAGCACACTAGGAGGCTGAGACAGAAGGACTGCAAGTTTGAGCCCAGCCTAAGCAACCTAGCAACTAAATGAGACACTGTCTCAAACTGAAAAATAAAAAAAGGGCTGGAGTTGTAGCTTAGAGCCAACACATTGGGTTGAATCCCCAGTACTGATAAAAAGGAGGAGAAAGAAGAGGAGAAATCTAGTGATGGTTGGGGGCAGGAGGACAGAAGGGCATTTGGGAGACTCAGAGGTCTAATGAGGACTCCTTTCTATGCCTGCCCAGAGCCACACACCTGGCCACAGCTTCAAGTCACTCTGAGAATGGCTCAGCCTCTCCAGCCTCAGCCAGGCATCTAGGCAGCCAGTACAGCTGTGCAGCCAGCTCTTCTCCAGGGTTCCTCTCCTGTTTCCTCACAAACAAAAGTCAAACGATCATGAATGTGGAGCTGAGCCCTGGAGACCCCGATGCAAGCCTTCTTCCAGGCGTCTGGCACCAAGACTCAATCTTGATACACTGGTCTTAGTTTTTCCACGTCAGGCTAGACGGTGCCCTAGGTCTTGTGGGACACAGTCAGAGCCCCAGCTGCTCCCTTCTCAGTCCTCAAGTGCCAGCCCCTTAGCTTATCCATCCACAGTCACCAGCTAAGCACCTACCCTGTGTCAGCCATGCAGGCACCTGTTTGCACGTAGGTGCACTGGTCCTGGTTCTCTGCCTGGATTTCACATCCTCTTGTGCCCACGGGGATACTGAGGCCAGGCATTCAGGCCCAAAGCGTCAGTCATTTGGTTCTATGGTTCATGAGAAACCAAAGAGACAAGGATGGGACAGAGAGGTCTGCTCAGGATTCACCCCCGCCTCAGTGGGCCCTGTTTGCACAGAGCAGACCAGCCCCTCTTTACCAGCTGCCAAGCCCCAGGGCTGAGGCAGAGGTATACAAAAGACAGAAAGTTTGTGACTTTGTAACTTTCTCCAGACATGAAATTCCTGCTCAAGAGAAGGTGGAGAGAGGCCACACTGAGCCTCCATTTCCTGCCTGGTCGTGGTAAATGCTACTCATGCTGCCCCTGCGGCTGGCTGTGGTTTGTCAAAACCAATTACTTCTCTGCCTCAGCCAAGTGCTTGAGGCTCCATGAATCTGAGGCAAGTGTCCCTGTGGCTGCTACCGATCCCGCAATGGATGGGAATGGAGGAGGGGGTAGGAATGCAGATCAGGTCAACTGTTCCTCCAGGCCAATCATGGAAACCCACTGGGCCCTCCATCCTCATCCCCTGTCTCCCACCCTGGATCATCCTGCCCAGCCCCTGGCTCCAGACACAGCCGCCCCATCACTTTTCAGAGATAGATGTGAGAGGCTGGGGGAGGGGAGCAGACCCAGGTCAGCTCAAGCTGCAATGGCTGGGTCCTCCTGGGAGCTGAATCCTGTTGTCTGCTGCAATGCCAGCTTCTCTGGAGACCCCAGGGGAGAGCTGGGTGGTCACCAGAACACTTTCTATGTGTGTAGGGAAGGGAAGGGTCTTATTTTAGGAAAGCTGAATAGACAAACCTCCCAGATTCCCAAGACAGAATCAATCAAGGGGATATGTCCTGTAGCAAAGCCTGGGGTTCCCCAGCAGCCCTCTGCTGGTGCTGTCTGCCTGGGCAGGTTCTGGTCACAGCCTCCGAGACTGTTAAAATGAGGGGCCCCAGTCCCTTAGTCCTGGCTTCAGCCATGCCACTTTCTGACCCCCAACCTCTCCATTCTTGGGACAGCCCAGAGCTCAGCAGCTTTGCACCCCGCCCCCTACCAGTCCACCGCCAGCCAAGCTCCCGTCCTCCCCTCACAGGGTGTGAGAAAAGCTGCCAACTTGTTAACTGATTGGAGAAAACAATTCAGGGCCTTCTGGAATGTTGGGGCACCTCCCTTCACCTCAGCTGCCTCCTCTTCACTGGCGTCTCACATCAGATTCCCTGGATTTCTGGCCAACAAAGCCCTTCCTCACAGGCCCTATTTCTTCAAGCCCTGCTCCAGTTTAGTGGTCTTTGGTTTCTTCCAGTGAGATGTCACAGTCACCTGGGAAGAGAGAACCCATTCCAAACTCCTAGGTAACTGAACTTTCTAAAATTATGACCAAACCCTGAGAGGGCAGTGTATTGGTACTGGGAGTCACAAAGTCACTCCCACATTTGTGGAGCTCTGCAGACTTCTCGTCCCTGCCTCCCACAGGGACAGTACTGATTAGATCCCCATTTCACAGGTGAGGGAACAGAAGCCCAGAGAGGCAGAACAACATGCTGTAAGACCCACAGAATGCAAAAGCCCGGACCTGCCATACCCACCCACATCACTCTTCCACCACCACCCACCATTCAGTTGCTGCCCATGGCACAGGCCCTAGGCTCAACTCCAGTTCTGCCTCACCTGAAGGACCACAGTGCATCCTGTCCTCAGGAGTCACAGTTTGCACCAAATGATTCTCCCCCTCTCCAAGTTGTCCCCAGCCCCTAGGAACTGACTTTGGGCGGTGCCTTCTCAATGACCTCTTGGCCCAAGCTGAAAACTGGGGTCTCTCTCCCCACGCCTGTACCATCAGCTGATCCCACCCAAGGGGTCCACCTCCAGCCTCATCCCTTCCATACCGACTCCACAGAGACTTGGACGGTGCCTCCTTGCTGAGGTTATCCATAAACCCAGGTCTCCTAGCAGGCTTCCTGCCCAGCCTTCCCTGCCATGACTCCAGGAGCAAGGGTTGACTGCCTCCTCATACCCAGTACCCCTCTGGGTCTTCCTATGTGTGGTCTTCCCTGCTGCAGATATTCTGACATGATACTCTCACAGTTCTGGGCAGCAGGAAGAGGGGATACTGGGGGACAGGGTACTGAGTAAAACATCAGTCTCCAGCCCAACCTCAGCAGCCTTGGAAGAACCACTAGGGTGTGGGACCCTTCAGGTGGCTTGTATCAAGGAAAAGGTGGCCATCCTGAGCCAGGGGCCCTAGGACAACTTGTTAATGATTGGAGAAAACAATGTCCTGGGTCATCCCCACCTCCCTGCATGCCTCTCTGGGTTTGGGGGATATGCAGAAGGGCAGAGAAGAGATCCTGCCCTGGGTGAAGTGGCTTTACAAAAAAATCCCTCAAAAATGGACAGTGTTCCCTTAGCCACAAAGGAGAATGTGCACTTTGGGTGGGTTGGGGATGGGGCTGCAGGAGGGCAACAATCATTTTCATCCAGCTGTGTGTCTCTCCACATAGGAGAGAGAGCATTTCAGACCTTCCAGTGGGAGAGGCTACCAGAGAGGCCACCCACAGGGCAGGGCCCAGAAAGGAAAGAGGTGGGAAGTGGCTGGGCTGCGGAAAAGAGGGGGTCTAGGCAGGGCTCCTATGCACCCGACTCTCTGTAACTAATTATGCTTGAACAGGGGCCTCATCACGTTTCAGACACCCTCCCAGGAGCCCTCCCCCAGCCCCATGCATCCCCGCTGGGTGCTGAGCAAGAGGACCATATGGAGGGAATAATAAGACAATTAACTTTCCATTAAAGAATAATATATGTGGGTTTTTAGTGAGGCAAGTGACAGCAATCCCAACCCAACAGCATATTTTACACCCAACCCCCACCCCCACCCCGATGTACCCCACATCCTGATCATCTGGGCCAGGAGAGAGGAGGGCACCACTGAGCCTCCCCAGGAGGAGGCTGGCTGGAGTGCAGGGCTGTGCAAGGAGCAAGTGCAGACCCCCTGGGATTACAGTTCTGAGGCTGGGAGACGCTGGGGAAGGGAGTGGAGGGGAGAGGCCCGGGAGGGGCTGCCTCATCCCCCACCTCAGTACATCAGCTGGGGCAGCCTGTGCCAGTGCTGCATGGGTGGGGGATCTGCCTGGCCAAGAGGCGCATAAAATCCCAGCACTTGGATGGAAAAATCAGCTGTGGGGCTTGGGATCACAACCTCTGTGCTCTCCTGCTTCATTCCCTGGGACTACTTTTGTCCCCAGCACCTCCCCCCTGCCCCAGCTTCCTTGCTCCTTTTCTGCCTTAGCTTTTTTATGTTTCTGAGGTTCCCTGGCCCTCATGGCACTATTAACCCTCACCTAGGATGTTCGAATGCCCAGAGAACACGCTCCCCAGATAGGGACACACCACAGTCTCAGCCAGCACCCTGGAGACCACGCATGAGTGTGCAGAGGCACCAGGTGGGGACGAGGGGTGGAGGAGGCATGGAGAGGCCGGTCTCAAAGACACCTGAAGAGGGGCCTTGTCCTGCCACCTTAAGCCCCACAGGAAAAGGCCCTGGACATGGCTAATCTCTAGTCTATGGTGGAAGCCATGTCCAGATGTGGCATTCTGCAAATATGAGTTACACATTCCTGGGAGCACCAACAGATGGGGTGCAGGGATGGTCAGGGGAAGACAAGTTGGGGCAGATTATGGCACCTCACTGGTTCAGAAATGTCACTCTTGGTGTACCCCTTACAAGGGTGGGAGGCCACGGATATGACGGGCTGGAAACACCACAAATGCCTAGAGAGGCAAGGCAGGAGGAAGGAGAGCAGAAGACTTGGGGCTGGGGATCACTGAGTCCTCAGTTCCAGCCGTGTGGCCTACTCAGCAGTCCAAGTGAAGTGCTGAGCAGTTCCTCTGCTTTGACATCTCTACCCCGCTGCCCGCACTCAGGGCTGGCCCGGCAGGCTATGGGATGGGTGGGAAGGGCAGTCCGTTTTCCCCACCTGCATGACAACACCACAGGAATAACCAGCAGCATGCTGCTGCGCTAGGCTACCACGGGGCATAGGCAGCTTCTGCCCTGACTGGCAGGTGACGTACTGGGAGTTGATATGGACAGGAAGGCTCCTATGGGCTCCAACTTGTACTGAGCCTTTCCAGAGGGTAGTTTGTGGCTCCCAGATATGGCCATTCCAGGTCCCTTTCCCAGGCCAGCTTTGGTTACACAGCTTCCCCTCACTCCCACCATAGGTGGAGGATCTTCTCCAAGGAAGGTGTTTTATAGGTCAGAAACCCAGTCCAGGGCTGGTTCACCTGGTGAACCAAATACTTTTTCCTCAAGCTTGACAATGACTCCCCCTTGTTTTGCTTCCCCACAAGGTCCTCCAGTTGTTCCCCTGGTACCCTAGACACTTGGTAGAAGGGATAGGTCCCTGGCTATACTCATCAGAGTAACCTGGGCTTCAGAGGGGAGACCTGCCCATGTCCACATCATCCTCATGCACCCCCAGGAACCTGATGAATTATTCGTCCTGATCAGCCTCATTATGGAAATGAGCTCAGAGCCTAAGCATATGTTCTCTGCTCTCCCCCCAGGACGGGGACAATATGGTGCTGGTGGGGGAGGGTGGAGAAGGGGCTCAGGAGACCTCACTCAGCCCCAGGGAGGTGGAGAGACAGATGGCTCAGGGTCCACATTTTTGTGGCCTCCTGAGGGTAAGAGTGGGCCAGGGTGGGTAGGGCTGGAGTATCCAGGATGAGTGGCTCAGGTGGGTCTGGCTAAAGTTGGAGGACAGTAGCATGTGAGTACCAGGACTCAGGCTAGGCACTGACCCAGAAGGTTAGATGAGGAAACATGATGGGGTCTTCACAGACAGACCCCACGCCCCACCAAGGCATGCCAGGCTACCAACTGTAAATGGGCCACAGTCTGCCCCCAGTGGTGCCCCAATAGGTTGTGGTAAGGTCGAGAGAAGGAAAATGCCAAGGCAAGGAAAATGTTCCCAAATGCCACTGTCTGCAGTTTCTGCTCTCTTGCAGCTGCCAGCCCTCAAGGCTCCAAGTTACGGGGGGTGGGGTAGCTTCTAGGACTGGGTCAGACAGGGAGCGCGGTCATGGAGGGGGCTTTGACACTAGGATCACCTCAGCTGCAGGTGTCCAGGGCCAGCTCAGAATCAGCTCAGGAGGCTTGCGGAGGAATAGCTCTGGCGGGAACAAAGGCTGTCAGCTTTGACAGTGCTGGGCCCATGGCCTCACTGACAGCTGGGTCAGCGCTCTGCTCCAAGCATCCTCCTGACCTCAGAGAGGCAGGCATCAGCTTGCAAACATGGGCGTGGCCCATGGGAGAGGGGGCCCCTGCTGGCTCCTTGTTGCTCCCCCAGGTCTGCCCTCTCCCCCTAGAACTCTACACCTAACCCCACTGCGACCTCACCTGGGCACCTCCCTAGAGGGCCCTGGGCCAGGAAGTAGCCCCAGAGCTGTCAGCAGGAAGTGAGAGGCTGAGGAAGCAGGTAAGAAAAACTGGAGCAGGACAGAGCTGCTGGCGAGCTGGCAGCCTTGTGCGGCACTGGGGCTGCCAGGAGGGGTGGCTGCCTGGTCAGCACTTCTCTGCCTGCCTGCCACACCAGGCACGGCCCAACTCCAGCCCAGCTCCCCGCTGCCCCAGATTCATCCTGTTCACCCTCCCAGGAGGGGGAAATGCAGCCAGAGGAGGGGCCCAGGCCCAAGCCCCTGGTCTGCCACAAGTCAGCTTTGTGACAGCTTTGCCACCTCCACCTTTGTAGGGGTAGGGAAGATACACTGATAAAGGGCCTGGAATCACTCAGGCCATATTTGAAAGAAAGGGAACACATCCTAGGAGTGAAGATGATTAACAGGAGAAATTCAAATCCATTGTCATTTTTACCATCAGACTTGCCAGCCACACTATGGGTTGAAAAGGAGGATCAGAGGGCGTCGAGGTCTTGCCTAGTGGAACGAGACAGGTTCACTGAACAAGGATTCCACCTTGGTCCTTACCATCCAGGAAGCTGACAGACTCAAGTCTCAGGCATAAAGTGTGCATGCTATTTTCTCACAGGCAAACGTTCAGGGTCTGAGTTACCACTAAGCATAAAATAAACAACATCCCAGAGCTGAGGATTCAAAGCATGGACGAGTCTTAACTGCTACATCGGATGTCTCTGTACAAAACAACGTCTTTGGAAAGGCGGATGATGTTTGTTTCAGGGAGCTATCATCCTTTTATTAACCTACACGGCTGTACTTGGCAGTGCCCACTTAAGAGCCTGGTTAGTGATGAGCGCTATTCCTGAGCCTAAATTGACTCCTGTTCTGGAACAGTATTTTCTACAGTGCTTTCTCTGGAAGCTCTGCTAGCTTCCAAGCACAGCTGAGTCATTGAGAGTTCACAGAAGGAGTGGGATGCAACTATTGCAATTCAAGCCCAGCAACCAGGAAAGGGAGGTTCAGAGGCCCTGGACCATTGCAGGAAGGACAGCAAGTGCGCTAGTCGTTGAGACCTCCAGACCTGGACTGTGTTACCCCTTCATCAGTCATCTCTGATAAGCCCCATTTGTTCAGGGGTTTTACATCACAAGTAATGTCAACACAATGCCACCCCCATATTGTGGGCGCCTATAGAACCTAAGTATGGGGAAAAGAGTGCTGATGTCTCCCATAGCCCCTACCCCCCAGTCTGCTGACCCCAGTCCTAACCAAAAGGGATGGCAGAAACACAGAGGGGCATCTAATCACTGAACCCCGGGCCTGAACAATCAACAGAATCCCCATAATAATGTTTTCTGTTGCTCCCAGGCCAACTATTAGCAGGAGATCCTCATTAATCCCCTACTCGGTTCTGGCCAAGACCTCCCAGCCCAGGCCCCAGCTAAGAGATCCCCAGAAGCCCCACTCCAGCTCTCCAAGGGCTCAGATCTCTGAGCCTCTGCATTTCCACATAAAGAGCAACAGCTCAGGAGCCTGTGGCCTGACAGTGACACATTTTGCAGCCTTCTGGGGGTGACAGATAGCTTGCTCTTCACATCACTATTTCAAACATTAACATAATCTCCCAGGATGAATGTGCTTGCTAGAGTCTAATCAATCACCCCTCCTGCACCTTGATCCCTCATCCCAAGGCGGAATGCAGGCCTGCCACTCCTCACAGGCTGTGAGCACTGGCTCCCAGGCCTGTTTCCTGGGCCTGTCTGGCTTGGCCATCCTATCATTTTGGGGTTAGTCCCTCGGGCTTTCCCACACCCTGGAGGCCACTGGCCTCTCAAGAGCCTGGGCTCCCACCTCAAGCACTGCCTCAAATACAGAGCCCACCCACAGGGGAACCTGGAAAGCCCCAACCCCCTCTCAAAGGCAAGAGTCACTGTTCCCAAAGGCCAGAGGGTCACTGTTCCAAAAGCCACCTTGAAAAGCACAGACCAAGACCTCAATAATGCCTCAACACTGTCAACCCACTTGAAAGAGGGTCCCTGGGGGAAGGCAGGTAAACTGGGCTTACCTCCCGGAGCTGCTGGACACCTCCAAAGATCCGCATCACACCGTCGATCTCCTGCTCTAGGCGGCGGGCCCAGTGCTGCATCCTGTGCACAGAGAAGACAGAGATGTCGGGTCTACTTGAAGCTGGGACAATCCAGTTCCTGCCACCCAGTGGGGACCAGGGCAGCTGTTCAGTCAACCCAATTTTCACTAAAGGAGAAATAGAAGCAAGGAACCAGTGTGCCTGCAGTTCAGTTCGCCTTTGAAGTCCAGCCCTGGGGGTCTGGCCTCTCCTCACATACTGCTGGCCAGCCAGAGAGGAGAGAGGAGTGCATTGTGAAAGTGCTGAGGGAGTTCGGCAGCTTCAGGAAGGCTGCGGGGAGGCCACTTTCACTGTGAAGAGCCAGACCTTGATGTCACGGCTCTGAAGACAGGGACTTCTAGACATTAGGGAAGAAGGAGGCAGGATGGAGCCAGGTGGGGCCTAGGGAAGGGGAGGGAACACAGCTGTCACCACTGAGCTATTGTGTAAGCCTGGATAGGTCCCTGCCTCTCTGGACCTCATCTGAGCAGTGGACATGAAGAGCTCCTGGCTCCCAAAGCCCTCTGCTTGCCAATATCCTGGTAGACAGATGCCCGTCTGAGGCCCACTGATAGATGCCCAGCACACACTCAACCACTGCTCCAGTGCAGACAATTCTGACCCTTTCTGGGGACTTAAGCCTCACGAATGCTTCATCCAAATCACAGACAAAGGCTTACCTCACAGAGCAGGTCTCCCTGGTACCACCCTACTACCGTCATTTTAAGCCATCTGTTTCTCAACTTCCTTTTCTGGAATGAGAAGCTTATTTGGGGCTACCTCTTAGAGTGTCACAAGAGCACATGAGAAAAAAAAAAAAAGAGCACATGGGAATAGGCATTCCAAGGGCACCGTTCAGGGATATTTGTGAGTAAACAGGATGGATGGGTGATCACATGGCCCTGTACTCTCCACTCCACACCCAGGAAAAGCGAAGCTATCTGGCGAAAGGCCTCAGCTGGGCTCAAACCTGTGACCTTCCCCTTCAGACAGTGTCAGATGCCCTCCATTGTGAACAAGTCTCCCTGCATTCATGTGCCTGAAAAGATACCTCAACTTCTCCTTCCTCTGACACTTTCCCACTCCGCAGACCAAGGCTTCTCTAGGGAGGGCCCACAGGAAAACCATCGTAGAGACTGAAATATGCCAAGGGTCCAGCACAGTGCATAGGGCAGAGCAGGGGCAGAATGATGCTTGGAAGGTTGCATCTGGCCCCAACGCCTCTCTCTGGACCTGCCATCTTCCCTAGTGTCGCTTGGAACCAGGACTGTCTTCTAGCTCCCTGGGTCAGAAGTGCACAAGCATTCACCCTGGCCCCCTGCCCCACATCCCTCCTCCTGCCTTTGACTGGGGAGCTGGGCACAAGCCATTGTGTGTGCCTGGGTCGGTTGGCATGGGAACTCGGAGCAGGAGGCAGGCAGATCACTAATTGCAATTTGCCAAGCTGAATGTCAGGACCATGATGGGAAAAAAAATCAACATCAAAAGATAGAGGTAGGGGTGTGCCCCACGGTGACATTTCCCAACCCATGCCCTAAATCCCATCAATAAAAACAAATCCACAAAAATTGGGAGAAAAAAAAAGGTAGAGGTATTAGGTTTGGTTTGATGCTGCCTGAGCCCCAGCCTGATTCCCACCTCTGCTCCCCACCACGGGGAGGCTAACCCCAAGTATGAGCGGAAGCCAGGCTGCAGACTGGGGTAGAAAGGGCAACCTGGTTTCAGCTGCCAACCTAGAGAGGGCAAGGCGTAGCCAGAGAATAGAGAGCCGCCTTAGCTGGCCACTGTACACCAGGTGCCCGAGTCTTGGCCTTGGCTGTGGGTGGACAATGTGACAGGTGGCTCTTTTGTAATCCTGAAACAGCAGAACCCTGGTGGATGATATTGGCATGGCTTGCCACGTAGTCCTGTGTCCAGCCTGGCAGGTGGCAAACAAATGAACAAGGTCAAGGATCTGATCTCCAAAAGGAACCATTAGCTATGCCCTGTCCCTGCCTCTGACCTCAGTCATTCACCAATCCAGGGGACAGAAAGTTAATCACAATCCTTCCTAGACTAAAACAAGTAAGAGTACCCACTATGTACAAAGTACAGTACCAGTGTCCGAAGGTATCTGCAGCTATTTGGAAGACAACAAAAGGCATTACGGTAACTATTGTTGGTTTTGTAAGGTCTAAAAGTCCTGTGTCACTTATACTGGTTTATTTTGATTGGTTTTATTCTGTTTTATTTTCATTGGTTTTATCCTCTTTAAAAACAAAACAAAACAAAACAAAAAAACCACAAAGTACAATACCAGTTATATTATGATTTTTTTTTTTTTGTCTTTTTGAAACAGGGTCTCACTATGCAGCTCAAGCTGGCCTTAAACTCATTTTGTAGCCCAGGCTGGCCTCCAACTTGCAGCAATCCTCCTGCCTCAGCCTCCTGAGTGCTGGGATTACAGGTGTTAGCCACCACACCCAGCCCAATCATGTGTTCTTTTACATCACTTCTCACAAAGATAGCAAACATAACCATCCTAATTTACAGGTGAGGAAACTGAGGCACAGAGGGTTTAACTGACCTGCCCAAGATTACCTGTCCAGGAAATAATGGGCAGGACTCGTCTCAGAAGTGTGCTAGAGTCACAAGGCTGATACACAAGCACTGACCCATGTACTCCTTCCTAACTTGGCATTTAGTACCGTCAGCTTGGAGGTAGAAAGCTAGTCACAGTGGGAACGTTTACACCCCCAAAATCAGTAAACGTTAAAAATCACAGATTTTCTCCCTGGAGAGCAGACTGACAACATTTACCAGAACACCAATCCCACCCCAGGCCATGAACTCTCTCTTCTATAAGCCTAAAGGTCTCCGTTTCTGGGATTTCACAGGTAAGTGCAAGGAAATTAACTGGAAGAACAGACACAGGCGCCAAATTTTTATTTTGTGCAGACAATACATTATTAATATAATTACCATCACTTCATGCAAAAAGGCTGTTTAAACACTAAAATAATTTTTAGAAAAACTAAATCTCAGGATAAAGTCAAGTTCTTCTAGACACACATTCTGTCTCTGTCTCTGTCTCTGTCACACACACACAAAGTCTCTGCACTCTCTATCAGGCTGAGTTGCTTTGGACTCTGCCGTGGGGTGGGGTGTAATGACTGGCTCAATGTGTCACACACTACCCCAGAGTCTAAGGGTGACTCTAGCCCTTAGTCTGGCACCCTGGGACCCATAGACAGACCCCAGGCCCTAGCAAACTGCCCAGGGAGAACAAGTTACTCTGATTCTTTGCCTAAATCAAACCCAACTAGGAAGGCAATAAGTATATCCTGGAGTTAAAAAGAACATGACAGAGAACTGGAAAATTGATTTCATTGCCACAGAAATATGATTTTGTGGGTTCTAGGGTTTGGCCAGTATCCCAGCCTGGCTCTAGAAAATGACACATGGGCATTGAGGAAGCCAAGGGGTGACTTTGCCTCCACAGTGTTCCTGACGAGCCTGGAGAAGACACCTAGCAAGCTAAGTCCAACCTAGCTAGGCACAACCAGGCTCACTCCCACAGAAAGGTACGGGAGCTTTGGTAGAATGAGGCATAGACACACATCAGGATTCATGGCCCCACTGAGTCAAAGTCAAACTGACCGAATCCTGCCCAGGTGCCCACTGAGTTGGGCCCAAGTTCCTGGCTTTGGCAATGCCTCCCAGTCAGACAGTGCTGCCCACAGGTCAGACTCAACAGAGAGGTCTACCTGGTAGCGCCCCACATCCTTGTGTTTCCATACTCTTTTCTGAGGTGACACTGCTTACCTCCACGTGCTTTTAAGCACCAAATTAGCAAGACAGTGGGGGAGAGTATCTGGCAGGAGACAGTGCAGCCAGGGGATGCACCAGAGATTGAGATAGGTCCTCTGATGTGCCCAAACCTAGCATGGGAAAGGCACTGGAGCCCATCTCACAGATCAGCACCCTGAGCTGGCAAGGGTGAGGGCAGGCTCCTATACTTAGAGGAAAGCCAGACCCACCTCCCTGGCTCCATCAGGCCCGTGAGCTCATCCTTCCAGCACAGTGCAGCCTTGGGGAAACCTCGGGGGAGAGGTCACCTCTGCCAGCTGTGCAGCCTTGGCTCTTCAGTCTTCCCATGGGTCAACAGGGTTCACGGTGAACAGCTAAATAGCTGTTAATGGGCAGATATCCGAGCACACTGATGAGGAGTATTATTACTGGGCAGTCCCTGAGGGTTACAGGCTCATCTGGTATGACCTTGCTCCTCCAAGATCCAGGGCCCACTGGGTGCTCAGGAAATGGTCGATAAATTCCTATACCTGGGAGAGGGTGGGTGGAGAAAGGTGCTTCAGAGAAGGCCTGGCAGGCTGAGGGAGCCCAGCAGGAAAGAAGATGAAATCATGTGCCAGGGATGCTTGGTCTTGGTCTCCAGAACTATGGGGAGTGGGCCTGGGGAATGATGGACCTGCAGACAAGGAAGCAAAGCGACCCCCAGTTATGGGGCAAGTTGCTGAGGCTGAGGACCCCTCTAGTGACAGAACCACTGAGACCCCAGCCACAAGGCAAGGAGACCCTGAGTGAAACTGCAGATTGTCTGGGTGGGGGCAGCCAGCTGCAAATGCTCACCCAGGGAGGGGGTGGCCAGGGAGGAGATGGGGAAGGAGAGGAACGGAGGGGAAAGAGAAAGAGACCATGTGCAGATGCAGCAGCAGAGATTAAACTGTTGCCAGTTGTTAATTTTATATGTGAAGTTGATGATCAGAATGTGATTTAATTGTATAGTATAATCCAGGCTTTTGGAATAAATTATGCAGAAAACTCAGCTATAATTAAACAAATCGAAAAACCAGAGACAGGTGACACTGCAGGTTTACCCTAAGAGGGCATGGATGGGTGTGGGCAGCTAGACCCAGCAGAGGGGTGAGGAGGAAGGGGAAAGGGACCTGTTTAGAGTAGGCAGGGGCAGGTCTAGGAGAGGCCGGGCCTGGCAGGAGACCTGGGCCCAGACCCCCAGGCTTGGCCTCTGCAGGCCCTCCTCATCACACATGGAGGCATATTTGCCATCAAAGCTCTGCTGCCTCCACCAGGCAGCCTGTCTGGATATATCCTGTTCCTCCAAGGGCCTACAACCCTCCCTGAGCTTAACAGGATGGCGACTGTGTGTGGGGAGGATGAGGGTAGGATGGCAGGTGAAGCAGGAGAGTGGATGCTAGGACGGGACTCGGCTGGAACAGGCAACGGGAGTAAGCGGGCAGGCACAGCAGCAGCCCCGTGCTGCCAAGGGCACAGTGAACCAAGCTTGGCAATGGCAGGAGCCCCAGGTCTCCTGCTTCTCTCATGACAGGCTGGCCAATTATTTTCCCAGCTCTGGGGGAGGAACAATTTAAAATAAAGCGCTATTTAATTATTCTGATTATATTTCAGCTGGCCTGCCACCTCCTACCTCTGCGCCTTTGCAGTCTTCTGAAAGGGAAAGAAAGAAAGGGCAGGAAGGAGTGGGGCAGGAGTGACAGACAGACCAAAGAGTCTCGCGAGTTTGGGCTAGGCTGACCCAGCCCAGGGAAAGACAAGTAGGTGTGGGCACAGGGCCCACTACCCCCTGCCACCTGGAAAGGGCATGCTGCCCCTGGATGGCCACTCAAATTTCAGACAGCACTGGTTGCAAATGGCAGAAAGCTCAAGGCTGCCCTCAGGAGTCATGACATCTCCAGGGCCACTTCCCCTGGGGCATCCTCCCTGACTACTTGGACTGATGTCCCTCTGTGTCTAAATGCCCAGGTCCACACGTGGCTCTTCTAAGCCCTTGGACCAGACATGTGCTCTTAGGCTTATGTTTTCCTATGTGGGAAATGGAGAAAAAACTCACCACTCTGCACACCTGCCAGGACCCAAACAGGAGGCAAGGGGAAGCCCTGCCTCATGTAAAGGATACCAGCAAGGACAGCGGGCCCCATACACACACACACACACA
>RJWM01007163.1:0-79723 GCA_004363535.1 Dasyprocta punctata | reverse complement strand
AATCCAAAAATGGGCATCTGAGATGAATACACACTTCTCAGAGAAAGAAATACAAATGGCAAATAAATATATGAAAAAATGTTCAACATCAATGGTCATTCGGGAAATGCAAATTAAAACAACACTGAGATTCCATCTCACCCCAGAAAGAATGGCCAAGATTAAAAAATCAACCAACAACAAATGCTGGAGGGGCTGTCGGGAAAAAGGAACTCTTCTCCACTGTTGGTGGGAGTGTAGACTGGTGCAACCACTGTGGAAGTCGGTGTGGAGATTCCTCAAGAAGCTAGGATTATAGATCCCATTCAACCCAGCTATCTCACTTTTGGGCATTTTCCCAGAAGAATTGAAAACATCATACCACAGTGATATCTGTGCACCCATGTTTATAGCAACCCAATTTGTAATAGCCAGATCTTGGAAACAACCCAAGTGTCCATCAATAAAAGAATGGTTAAAAAAGATGTGGTATTTTTATACAAAGGAATACTACTCAACTATTAAGAAAGATTGCTTTGAGACTTTTATAAGTAAATGGTCACGACTTGAGACCATACTCATAAGTGAGATAACTCAAACCCACATGTGTAACTACCATATTGTCTCCCTAGCGTAAGAAACGGAAAAAGTATGTATGATCCAAAATTTATAATAAATACTATGTAAGGATAAAAAGCAGCTCAAAGAGCAAAAGTAATTGGGAAGGGAAAAGGGCATAGAGAAAAGGGAAAAGGAAAATATATAAATCTGTATATATGTATATGTAAGATAACTAAAGTGAACACACTGCTGAATGTATTCATTATTGAGAAAGAACAATTAATACTCATATGATTGGATCAGTTTTACATGTCTATATCTGTTAATGTAAGTAACCATTTTCAAGAAAACAATACGCAGTATTGCAACCATTGTCAAGTTTCTATCATCCTGTTTTGTAAACCTGCAATGTTACTGTTGTGCATTTACTCTAGTCATTTGTTTGTCTCTTTTGCTTGTTGTCTTTGTTATATATGTCTTTTTTCTTCTTCGCTTAAATAAAAAAATAATACTTCTCTTTATGCAAACTATGTATGCCATTATTCTTTTATTATATCTATCCTTATGATAGTAGTATCATAACTTTATTGCTTACCTAATGTAATGCATCAGCTAATTGAAAAGAATATAAAATTTCAATGATAATTATTTACTTTGTCACTGACCATGCTATTGACAGTGTACTACAAACACAGAAATACTGACTCATTCCCAACAGACAGTGGACTCAGAACTTTGTGTTTGTGAGATCATGACATGGTTAATATTTTCTCGACCTTTGTCTTATAGTATCAAACTACAGATAAATAGGTGTATCTCTACATCTCTTAACAGAATACTAATGAAATTATTCATCAAGATATATATTAGATGAGGAAGAACCAACAATAGACAACTTTATTTTTTTACTTATATCAAAATAACATAAATCATTTAAGAGAAATAAACTAAGAAATAATAGTAAGCATGTGCACCATCTCAGAGTACAGTTTGGTTTTTCCATCCTATCCTTCAAGAAAAATAGTTTCTTTCATTTCTTGTGGGTAGCTATAACCTATTCTTTGCTTTAGTGATGTATATTGAATAAAGGTACTTTTACCATGTTTTTCTTATTGAGATAATATGTGTTAAACATTCTCCAAAGATGTAATTAGAAGACACAACAGAAAATCTTCATTCAAATCTCAGTGACTGCTACGTTGGTAAATGAAGAAAGCTTCAGTTTCTATACTGCAAAATGGTGATTGCAAATACTTATTGTATGGAGTCAATGAGCTAGTGCTTTACAAATGTGTTTAGGAACTCAGTTAAATCTGACATGGGATATAAAAATAATAAGAGAAACTGCATTAATATTTAGAACCTCTTAATTTTTCTTAAAATGTGTGATACTTATACAATGGAGTATATGCTACTAATGTCAATTTTTTTGATATTTCTTTAACATGAAGTCTTTTTTAATGTATCTTAAATTTTATCATTGGTTAAAGAGGTCCTTTTCAGAAATAAAACTTTTTCCAGAAGCCCTGGACAGTAGGCCTTGGAATAAATTCTTCCAATGAAAGGAACTACAACAGGTGTGAAAGGTTTGAAGATAGAAGTGAAAAAGAAGTTGCTGTTTATTACTACTAGAAGTGGGCAGGCACTTCCTGCCTCTAGAAGTGGCACTGCTGAATGTAAAGATTCATTTGAAAATCTCACACATCCATGCTACAGGCAAGTAAAATGATTTGACAGAAGGTCCCCTAAAATGAATGCAATTTTCAGAAGTCTAGAAAATATGTTCCCATATCTTCCAACTATATATGCACCTACAAAACCATTCTTTAAGTCATTTGTAACTGAAAATGTTTTTTGTAATTCTTACTGAATTTTGTCTAAGCAGATTAAAACTTTCCTTATTATAAAATGACCTGACATAGTATATCAATAACAGACAATAGATTTTATTATTTCTAACAATAATGTAACTAAACCTTTTAAAACTGATATTTACTTTTTTTTTCTTTTCTGATATTTACTTGTTACATGCTGTTTCTATCTATTTGTCTTCTCAACTTTTCAGTGACCTTTGATTTTAACTCTGCTGTTACAAGTAAATATAGCCGGATTTTTTCTAAAAGATAATTATTCATATTTTGGTTGTTTTAATTTACACATTTGCATTTATTTTTGTTTGTGACACAGCCATGCAATGTTTAATGATGGACATTCATTCTCAGAATTGTGCCATTAGATGATTTTGTCATTGTTGTAAACAACAGTCTGTACTTATTCATACTGACAGGGCTAGGTTATCAGTAGGCAGTATAATCTTACGGGACCATTCTTTTACATATGACTCACATGACTATATTTATGCTAATGTCATTCTTAAAGGTAGAAATGACAAATAATACAATTCAAATACACTAAGGATAAAATCCAAAAGGCAAAAAAAGTTTGTTTATCCCAGTACTGGTAACTTAAATTTGAACTCTAGGCCACATGCATGCCATGCAAGCACTCTACTTTTGAGCTAAAGGCCTGCCAGGAAATGTTGACATACATCTATGTTAACAACACCCCAGTAAAGACTGAGGAGCCTAGTTGTCACATACACAACTATTATTCTAATTTCTATTATCACAGATAAATTTTGTTTTTTCTTAAATTTTGTTTTTGAATATTGTATAAATTGAATCAGAAATTTATAGTATTTTACATATGAATGAGTTCATTTAAGACATTTTGAGATTCAGCCGTGACATTATTGGTAGTTGGTTCCTTTATATTACTCAGGAGTAGTGCATTTCATTTATGAGTGTGATTATTTTGATTATTCATTTTTCAAAGCACAGAATTTTTTGCAGTATTTTTACTGTTAATAAACCTTTCATTAACATTCTTGTGTAATATGCTTAGATGTATTTATTCCTTTTTGGAAAATAACTAGAGTCCAGAGTAGGCTTTTGCTAGCATTGTAAGAAATTTTCAAATAACTTTCCCCAAAATACCACTGGGTATTCCTAGATGTCATGTATAAGAGTTCTAATTTCCCTAGATCTACAATAACATTTGGTACTCAGTCTTTAAGCTTATTTATAACAAGACTGCTCGCTGCTATATCTATGTAGTTTTAGTGTGTATTTCCTTGATGGCTAAATACACATAGCGCCTGCTGATGAACTTTTTTGCCATCTATCTTCTTTCATGAGGTATTTGTGTGATTAATTTGTTTATTGAATTAGATTATCATTTTATTTCATAGGGTTATGACATTTATAATAAAACAGAATGTTCTGTGTATATGAAGTCTGTTGCAGTGTGAGGAGGGTTCTGTTGTAGGTAGAGTTCACTTTTATGATGGGTAAGTGATCAGTTAGAGTATGGGACAGGATAACATTTACCATTTTGTTTATTTTCAGAATTGAGGGTATTTCAAAACATAAATCTAGTGTGATATAAATTTATTGCCTTTACCTAATAAGACTTCTGACACATTCCTTTTAAATCGCAATACTTGATTAGAATCGTGTTGAAATATTTTTTGCTCATTCTCTAATATATTTTATTTTTATTAAATATCTGTATTTTGACTTAAATACATACATACTTATATTTGAAAGTGTAGGCTCTGATTTTGCATACTCATATAAACTACTATCTACTTATATGTAATGTCAAGTCAATTTTTCAAACTTTTTAAAATTCACATTAAACGTATGCAATTTAATAATTCCCAGAATGAATTTAACAAGTTTAATGAATAAATACATCTCTCTGTATCTCTGGGGTGTTGATAGATTCAAGAACCGTAAGTGGATACAGAAAATGGAGATACTCAAGCTCCTTACATAAAAGGCATAGTATTTCCATATTTCCATTGTGTTTCCTATTTGCAATCTCTTGCATACTTTAAACTATAATTAAATTACTTATAATAACGCCTCCAGTGAAAATGCTAGTTAATAGTTATTATAGCACATTGCTTAGTATAGATACAAATTTTCTAAGATTTTTCTAATATTTATGATAGATTAAATACATATGCAGAGCCGGGCGTGGTGGTGCACGCCTTTAATCCCAGCACTTAGGAGGCTGAGGTAGGCGGAGCGTTTTGAGTTCGAGGCTGGCTTGGGCTACAACGCGAGCGTAAGGCCGTCCTGAGCTACACAGTGCCACCCTGCCTCAAAAAACCAGGGCTGGGAGTTTGGCTCAACGCCTTAAGCGCCTGCCCTGGCAGGCGCGAGGTTGTGAGTTCAATCCCCGGTGCCGCAAAAAAAAAAAAATAAATAAAAAATAAAAAAATAAATAAATAAAATAAAATACATAAATAAATACATATGCAGGGTGCATACATACAGAAGATCAACTGTGATACATTTGAAGAAACAGATCAAAATTGAGCATAACAAGAGTTAGTAGAAAATGCTATTTATTTACTTTTTTTACAACTAGTCTTTAGGTCCACAAATTCATAGTATTTTCAATTGCTTCCTTTTTCTATTTTGTTTGTCATGTTAAGTATCAAATAAATTATGTGTGAATTGTGAAACACTTTCAATTAGTTTTATACACTGGAAACATTTTATCAACAAGAAATGTGTGTGATACTAAAGGTTTGAGAAAATTGAAACAGCAATAATACTAATGTTCTCTATTCTCTCTCTAATATAAATAGGCTGCGGAAAACATAAAGGCTAGGAAAACAGCATAAATGATGTTAGAAAGAAGGTTTTTTTTTTTTTTGAAGGCTTGTCTCTGGTGTCAAATCTAAAGCTATAAAAAAGAATGAACTAATAGATGACATTACCTTTTAATATAACTAATATTTGTAATACCTTGCATGACTTACAGTCATAGAAATGAATCAACAAAATTTTATGCAATTTTGGTAAAATCAAGAAATAAATTTAGGCATTGATGTCATATAAATTTATTTTCATTTGTGAATTTATTCATTTATTTCAGGATGCTGGCAGTGAGTGGGAAGGTATTTTTGTGGGTATGTCTCTGCACCTCTGTGCATGTTTGTATATCTAAATTAAAGAATAAAGTTAAATTGAAGTGAACTCAGGATATTTACAAATCTGGACATATATTGTGCTATCAAGGAAGCAGTAATATTTTCCTAAAAGTTATGGTTTATGAACAGATGTCTCTCCAAACCACATCTGCTCTTAGGTGAGATTTTCAGAGGTGACTAGCTTATGGGTGTGTGATACTCATCACTGGATTCATTCACTGATGGATTTATACCTGGATGTGACGCTCGCAAGTGAAGCTTGGCTGGAAGAGTAGGGTTACTGTACCCTGGAAAGGTGTATATCCCTCCTCTCCCCTTGATCCCTCTCTATTTCCTGCCTGCCATGCCATGAACTGTTTCTCTTCCACCATGTCCCTCTGCCATAGAGCCAGCCAATTACGGACTGAAACCTCTACAAACTTTGGGCCAAAATAAAATACTCCTTCTTTAATTTGTGTGTTTTGGGTATTTTGCCCACCAATGAAAAATGTATCGAAGACACCAAACTAGAAGTTACATAAAACATTATAATAACACAATTATGGAAATAGAAAATAGCAACATATATCCTAAGCATAAGAACATTGAAAATATCTTATTTTAAAAGTCTTAATAAGAAAATACATCAATACCCAAATAAAGACAATCTAGAAAACAAATTAACATAAGCTGTATATGAAAATCTGTCAGATATAGGAAATTATGTTCCAATAAAATTTATAGACTTGAATTTTTTAAAGTAGCAAAATTGCAGATGACACTTGTTGAGTTCAATATGTGCATTTGAGGGTAGTTTGAGGAGATGTTGGTCAAATAACATGAAATTTCACTTGGATAGGAGGAAAAAGTTCAAGAGATCTATGATGCAATACAGTTACTATAGTCAATAATATATTGGATTCATGAACAAGTGCTAAAAGAGTAGATACAACACATTTCAATGAAAATAAACAACACTGTAAGATAAGGTACACGTTAATTAGTTGCATTTTGTCCTTCCATGATGCATATGTAACTCTATCTAAAAACATCATGCTTTACACAGTTAAGTGCAATTTTAACTATCAGGAAAATGAAAATATGTGAATGCAAAAGAGATGAATGAGAAGCCCACAATCACCATTAATATTTTAATATTGCTTTTTCTGAATCAATTAATGGTTGGCAAATGTATCATATCTTACAGTACTAACTATAATGAGAAGTGAAAATTCTAAGGAAAACTAACTGAATAAAGAGAAAGGAAGACAGTTTTGTAGAGCCAGTAATTTTTGTAAAATAGTAACTCTAACAAAGAGCTATTTGATTTTAACTTGGTAGTTTGAATTTTCTTAGGGAGTAGCATTAGGTTAATTTTTTTATGGAGTTAGAGTTTACGAGATAGAGAAACTCTCTTTTGAAACAATGATCTTTCTGACAAAGATCAGTTGTTCCATCTGTGAATAAAGGAAACAATGCCAAGGAAGAGCTCCGAGCAGCAAGAGAACTGGAGTATTTCCTTACAGTCTGTTCCGATAGCTCCTTCCAGACATCCTTTGGGAAATAATGATGCCACCTGACAGATGCCTGGGATCTGGGAACAGTGCTCCATTTGGAGTTGGGTCATGCTGACACCTGTGCTGGCAAAGTTCAGTCTTCTTCCTAAATGTCCAATGGGAGAGTCTAATTCTTTTTTTCATATGCTTATGTCCGTGCAACCACAGAAAAATGAGGCAAAAGGCATCTATCTGTTGAATTTATACTACAGGAAAATATCATCACAAGTCTTTTCAGTTTTTACTTACTTGTGAACCTCTGGAATACTAATGAGTACACAAAACAAAACAAACAAGTATGAAATAGCAAGGTATTTTGCTGACTATTTAGAAATCTTAAGGGAAAAATACAGAATTTATAATTACCACATGCAGTGTTAAGGATCAAGCAAGTTCTATGATTCCACATATTGGCCTCTTCTTATCAAATTATCAAACAAATGAAAGGTTTTATATGTAATATTAAAAATTGTAAAGTGTTTGCTGACTAAATTACAGAAATTTAAGTGATAAAAATCACCAATAAGCACAAATTCCAATTTGTTTTAGAAGAAAGTATTAAATAAATTTATGACAAAGTATCAGTTATGAAAGACAACTCATTTATTTGAGGCTTGGTGACTTTTTAATTTATTTGCTTTTGATGTTGAGGATATTACAAAACAGGTAATAAAAATATGAAATATTGTTTTTATTTATTTATTTATTTATTTGAATATAGGAATAGATGGAGGTAGGGCCAGAACTAGTAACCTCGGACCCCAGTTGTAACTCACTACCAGGTGGAGCTTGAAGTCACCTTTTAGAGGAAAACACAGATAGGCCTAGTTCAGTGCCAAAGGAACCTCCGCAGTCTCAGATTTAAGACCTTCTCAAGGACAAAGTCTGCAGGCCCTCAGCAACACCAAGGTGGCCTTAGCACTCAACTGCAGATGCAGTTTGGGTTCCATAGCCCCAGGTACCAAACATCCTGTTGTCAGGACAACCCCAGCCCCAGGTTATCTAGAGTCTAAGTCCATTCCAGTGGAAAAGAGCCAGTCTTAGCCATGCATTGACCCAGGCAGTAGACTGCCTATGTACTCTAGCAGCAAGCTCTTTGTATATCGTAGGAAGCATCCTGATGAGAATCTCTGTAAGGCCAATTAAATACATAATACAAATATTAATAGAATTGATGGGAGATGTAAATAGCAATATAATAGGAGTACGTATCTTGACTATCCCACTTCTAGTAATGGAGAAATCACATAGACAGAAAAATCAGTAAGAAATGGTGAATTTTAGCAGCACTATAAACCAACAGGTCAAATATATATATCCATCGGGCATCAAAAAATTCAGTCTTTCAAATGCACACAGAACATTCTCTTGCAATAGACCACTTTATTCCTGTAGCAAAAAAAACAATAATTGGGGTGATAAAATATTTGTAAACAATGTACCCGAAAAGGGATTAATTTCCAAAATATGTGCACAACTTGCACAACTTAATAGTAATAAATAAATAGATAAATAACATAGGCAAAGCATCTGAATAGACATTTTCACAAAGAAGGCATACAAATAACCAACAATTATATGTAAAGGAGGTCAACTTCCTAATTGAGGAATTGCAAATCAAATGAAATATGAACTCATACTTTGTAGAACAGCTGTTTTTTTAAAAAAGGTATAGCTAGTGTAAGCAAGGTTGAGCAGAATTTGGAAGTCTTCTATAAGGCGGTTGGGGATATAACTGATACAGTAACTATGAAACACATACATGGAGATTCTTCAAAATATTAGAAATAGATTTAACATATTGTCTTAGTTACTTTTCACCCATTGCTGGGACAAAACACCTGATACCCAAAATTAGGGAAGGAAATGTTTAGTTAGCTTACAGTTTTTGAAAATTTCAGTCCATAATCAGCTGGCTCCAAGGCGGGGTGGCATGGCACTGGGGCAATACTTCAAGGCAGCAGCAAGCAAAAGCAGCCAGAGCCAAAAAGGGGCAAGAGCAAGCCTCTTCTCCTCCCTTATATTATACACAAGACACCCCCACCCCCTGCAGGGTGGCTGTAGCATTCACAAATCTCCTTGCCTTCCTTTGCACAGGATAAAGATATTTACAAAGCAAGGACCCTGGCTCCCTGGTGAGTTTCTCACTTAAACTTCTGACCTTCTCAAATTGACACAATGGCCAGGTAACTGCTTGTGCTCTTACCCGGGGATGTAGAGCTGCTAAGATACTTAATTAAGCTTCTAAACTTCTCAAGTTGACACAATGTGTAAACCATAACACATATCATGTGTAATCACATTTATGACTACATACTATATTTGAAATCAAGTTCTCTGATAGACATCAGCACTCTCATGCGTATTGTAACATTGTTCAAAATAGCCAGATATGAAAATAACCCTAATGTCCATTGGCATATTAATGGATAAAAAACTTGACTTTTTCCATACCTTAGAAAGTATTTTGCCTCAAAGATCAAGGAGTTATAATATTCATGACAGCTTGAATTACTTTGAAAGACAGTATGTTGATTGAAATAAATGTCATAAGAAAAATAGTATATAATTCCTATAGGTAAGACATCAAAGAGTCAAATACATCAAAATGAAAAACAGAAGAGTTTTCTGAAGTGATGGAAGGAGGAGGGTATAGAAAACACTCAAAATGAAATACATATACATATATGTGTGTGTGTATGTGTATGTATGTATATTAGAACCAGTAAACACATTAATTAAAATTGCAAAATATAAATTCATCATACAAAAGTTAGTTACTTGTTGATTCACTGACATTGAATAATCTGTCAGCAAAATTAATAAAACTATCCCATATACGACAGCATCTGAAAGAATAATATCTTATAAATTAACCAGCAACATAGAATAGAAAAACTTTTAAAAATGTATCTGAATGGACAGATACCCTGTGTTCAACAACTGAAATATTTAATACTATTACAGTGTCCTCATTACACAAAGCAAATGTAAGATTCAATGCAATTTTATCAAAGGATCAAATACTTTTAATTGGAGAAATAAAAAGGTCAAGAAATACAAATTTGAAAAATTCCTGAAGGCAAAACAATTTTGAGAAAGAAAAACTAAGCTGGAGATCTCACTCACTTGTTTCAAAATGCACTGCACATGCACAGTAATCAAAACTATTTGATACTGGAATAAATACAGACTTACACAGCAATCAAATAAAAACAAATCTATGAAAATATGGTTAAATGTTCTTAAACAAGAGTGTCAAGAATATATACAGTAATAGGGAAAGGTTACCATCTTCAACAAAGATGAAAAAAACTGAATACCTACATACACAACAGTAACACTGAACCTCTACTTTACACCACTTGTGAAAATTAATTCCAAATAGATTAAAGGTCTAAATGTAAGGCTTGAACCCATGAATTTCCAAGAAGAAAACATTCACAGAAACACTTTACTGCATTGAATTTTAGAATGCTTCTTGGACAACATCATTTATCATTTGAGAAATGCTAATTAAAACAATACTGAGATTCCATCTCATTGCAGAAAGAGTGGCTATCATCAAGAAATCAACCAACAACAAATGCTGGTGGGGTTGTAGGGAGAAAGGAACACTTTTCCACTGTTGGTGGCAGTGTAGGCTGGTAAAACCACTGTGGAAATCAGTGTGCAGATTCCTCAGAAAACTAGGATTGAAGGTTCCATTCAACTTAGCTACTCCCCTTCTGAGTATTTTTCCAGAAGAATTGAAAGCATCATAACACGGCTATATATGTACACTCATATTTAGAGCAGCACAAGCTGTAATAGCTAAATTTTGGAAACAACACAAATGCCCATCAACTGTGAAATGCATAAAAAAGATGTGGTATTTTTATATAATGGAGTACTACTCAGCTACAAAAAAGGATAAACATGAGGCTTTTATATGTAAATGGCTGCAACTTGAGACCATACGCATAAGTGAAATAAATCAGACTCACATGGGTGAACACAGTATTGTCTCTCTAGTGTAAAAAATTGAAAGAATAAATAGGATCCAAAATGTACAATAGATATTCTGAAAGTGAAATGGGAAGAAACTGCTCAAAAGGAAAGAACAATTAGAATGGGGGAAAGGAGATTATAAAGAAAGGAAAAGACTACATATTTGTAATTATTATAATTATAAATATGGTATATAATTATATATAATATGGTATATAATTTTATGGAGTATAATTGCACTACATAATCATATATATAAATATATATGCAAGATAAATAATTATACTATTAATCTATTAATTCATCAAAAAGAATCATTAGCACTTTCATTGTTTGATCATTTTTTCATGCTTATATCTTGTAATCTGAGCAACTACTTTGAAGATAACAATTTGCTGTATATTAACCATTGTTAATATCCTATTATTTTGTTTTGAAATTCTGTATCATCATTTTTTATTCTTTTTTCATTTAAAAAAACCTGCAAAAAATTGTTTCTTGTATATGTCTTCAATAGTATAGGCAACAAAAACAAAAATAGATGAGTGGAATTGCATGAACCTTAAAATCTAATTATCAGAGTTATAACAATACAAAACACAATGAGCTATTACTTTTTGCCTGTTGGGATGACTCCTTTAAAAGCAAAAACAAAATTGAAAAATATCAAATAAAGAAGATGTAGAGACATTATAACTGCTGCACAGTTTGTAGACATATAAATAATATAGCTACTATGGAAAACAGAATGAAATCTCCTCAATAAACGAAAAACAAATTGCCATATGATTTTTTTCTATTACATTTATTGGTAGAATTTAAATATACATATCGATCACATTCATCATAGGGAATTTGTACTTGTATACAACGTATCTTTGTACCTCTTTCTTTTTTTCCCCATTCCCCTTCCCCCTGTTCAACCCCTCTTCCTCTCCTTATTTACAAAGCTTTGTTTCTGTTTTATCCTTCTTTTCTCATTTTTCCTTCATTCCTTCCTCTCCTCCCTCTTTCCCACTTCCCCTTTCCTTCTGAGCAATTTCTTCTTATTTCACAATACTGTTACCAAGATCTGGCACTTCCACTTTTGTATATGTGTTTAAAAGGATTGAAAATAGAATTTTGAAAATATATCTGTAAGTCTGGGTGAACTGCTGCATTATTCAGTATTAACAGCCAAAAAGCAGAAGTGCCAAATGTTCATTGATGAGTGAATAGGTAAAGAAATTATGTCTGTGTGTGTGTATGTAAAGAAGGAATTTGTTACTTAAATTAGCAGATATTGTTTACACAAATACCTTCTTAAAAATACCTATCTCTTCATAAAAATTGCATCATTCTAACTAATGTACTAAAATTACTAATGCTCATATACATTAGCACACTAGCTACATAAATCATTGGTACATACAAGTAAAAATATTTCCCTATTTAAAAATAACATATTTTGATCAGTTCTCTTATAGATGCACAAAGTTAAATACAGAGGTTTAATATATTTATTTGTATCTAATTTCAGGTAAAATCAGATGTGATTTAAATCAGTTCCTAGCTGATGTAGAAAACATTTTATTCCTATTTGTTGATGGCACTTAACAATAGAAATTAATGTATTTTTTCAGAGTTTAAACTTTTGCTGAATAAGTTCTTGATTAGAATGATTTAAGTATTGATGAATAAATTTTACATTAAGATACACTTAGGAACACGTTTTTTTTCTAAATACAAAGCAAATGAATTGTACAGTAAGTAAAAAAAGCATTTAATTTTTAAATAAAAATCCGAGAATTTGACAACATATAGAGAGAAACATTCCAAAATGAATTATGAAAGTAGGATTTAAGACTTGGAACTAAAGGTAGTACTTAAATAGTCACATTTGAATTTGTAAGTTAAGAAAAAAATGTAAAAAACAGACGTTGGAAGTGATGACTTGTATGCACTACAGCATGATTCTCAAGGTTCATGATGTCAAATTTGTTGCCATTTCTTGGCAAGAGAAGCACGTTGTGGAAATTTTATGTGGGAGTCATATACTTTTGTGAGCCAATTACCTTCAATAATGAAACAGTGTTCAAAAATCTTCTAAAATGTACATATCTAGTTAACCAGGAGCTTCAGTTAGAGAGCAAGTTAAATATGCCATAATTACTAATGGCATTAATAAAATAGAAACCAACCAGCTCTATTGCAAAGAAGTTGGTGACAAAGTGTAACTCAGAATGATTTCTCCTTTGACAAGAGAAGGATTTCCCATATAGTGCTTCTTTCCTGATTTCTGGTCAGAAATGTTGGAACTGATTTTATTTTTTGTTGGCAACTGATTCTTTCAGCACTATAAAGAATTTGCTGTATTAAATCTGAAGATTTACTTCCAAAATACTTGTTTTTGTGGTTTCTTATAAGGTGCTGTAGTTCAAAGACTATGTCCTTTTGAAATATCAAATTAAAAAAAAAACAACCCAAAATACATACATGAAGCACATGCACACATACTCTCTGTCTCTGTCTCTGTCTCTCTCTCTCATTAAAGAACTGAAGCTGTGATATGATCTGTCCCTAAAATACATATGATCTATAGAAAATTGTTAAATATAAACTAAAAAGAACTGTTTTCACATCCTTTGTGGAGGTTTTAGTTTCCTTTAGGATTAAAAAAATGCCTTTTATTCATTAGCCACAAAATAATGCAAACTTATTCTTAACGTTTTTCAGCATCCATGATCTAAATGAAAATCTATAGTATTATAAATTGTTTGTGGAGTTAACTGTAGGAATTTAGGTAAGTTACTTTGCATTTGTGAGCCTTCATTTCTCAATTGCAATTGCAAGATTATTCACACAAGTCTGTTTTGGGGATTGCATAAATGACAGAAGACACATTGAACAACCATGTTTACAGCAAACGATTTTGAAATTACAATTGCCTAAAATTACTAGATAGATCCATAGATAGATCAATAGATAGACAGATACATAGATAGATACATAGATAGATACTTGTAGATGAATATTTGTAGATAGGTAGAGATAGAAAAATACATAGAGTTTCTTAGACTGTTGTTTGAACAGTGTGTTTTAACTGCAAATGGTTCTCTTAGACTTCAGGAGCAAAAGACTTCTGAGAATGTGAGGAAGCAGAGATAAACACGCAACAACTATTCAAAGTGAGGGCGCTCGGGATGTAGCTCAGTGGTGCAGCCTGTGCCTGGATTCCCGGTATCCCCACCCCTAAAAAAGTGAACTTTAGCCTACAGTACATCATCATTTGTGCAGTGGGTCACTTTTACTCACGTCAAGCTTGATGTTACAGACTCGAGGAGTCACTTTTTGGGCTGTTTCTCTCATTTGTGCCCTTTGTTTAATTATATAAGAAAACTCTGTGTTATAGTGACTCTTCAGGTTTCTAATAAATTGAAAATCTAGAACGTGTTTATGTGCATACATACTACATTGAAAATTTTTGAAATTTTCTTTCCTAGGCTACGAAGTATTTGTGTGCCTAATGAAGAAAAAATTACCTTTTACTTTGACTTTTGATCATGTGTTTGGAAAATTGTTGCTTTCTAGGAGTATAGAGTTTAAAATTTTCCTGGAAAGGAATACAAAAACTTTTCTATAGGAACAGATTCTTTTTTCATCTTCGTTGGAGTGCCGATTAAAACTCATTGGTGAAATATGACTTATATATTTTATAGAATGTATGACCTAAAAAACCCATGCCAAATGATTTCCTGGAGGATCTCAGACTTACTCACAAACACAGACATATAAAATTACATAGCCTTATCTTATAGTTCATGTTCACAGGTAACGTTCAGAATAAGTCATTTCTTTCAAAATATTCTTTATTTTTCCTAGCATTATATGTACATATAATTCAAATTTAAGAAGAACTGAATATTTATAATACTTCTATATAATAATATATTTACGGTAAATTTTCATACAATACATATTTTGATGCACTGCATTTACAAATATCAAAGTATAGTAAAATATTTTCAGGATACTTTTGTTCTCTAGTTAAACATGAAAGCCCACTTCTTTGATCTAAGAATTCTGGGTAAGACTACTACATTCTGAGTCAATGATTTGGAAATATCCATGTTATTACCGTTTGGTGCTAAATGCTCAAAATAATGATATCTGTGAATTTAATGGATTATTTCATAGCTCTTGACTTTTAAAAGTCTCCTTTTATATATATCCAAATAAGCTTCACATAATCTTTGTGCTTCACTTTTTCCATTTTGTGCCTATATGACTCAGGACAGGTTCTGGGGATCACTGTACATATTTTGTGATGAGAAAGATTTATTGAGCACATGCCATATGGTAATCATGAAATAAATCTTGAAGAAAACCACAGTGTTTTCTTCATTTCTCCCTAAGCCCTTAAGTCATTACTCCTCACATTACTGACACCATCGGGTACTCTATGCCAGGGCGACCTCTACTTCCTTCTGTGCACACTGTATCAGTCCAAATGACAATTCTCATAAATATGCCTGTGTGTATTGCAAAAAATGAGCACAATACACATAGGTGGAGATTTGTAATGTGTATAGCCCCAGTTTTGTAACTTGAAACTCGTCAAAAGTGAAACATATTCACTAATTGATTGCTGGACTAAAAGCCACAGTTAAGTTTCTGGGAAAGATCTCCCTCCAACTACTAGTTGTGTTGCTCTTGTTGCTAATGAATAGTGTGGAACCATTACACAAGGTCTATCTCTGATGAAAACTCATTATTCAAATTCATTTTGTTTTAAAGTTGTTTTGCTCATGATTCAGTGTATTTTCAGAGAAAAATGATACATTTTAAACATTTTATATAAACTAATTACTCTGGTACCCTATTCTATTAGAAGTCATTTAAGAACAATTATGCAATTTTGAAAAACTCAGTAAAAGTAGGTTGGACAAAAGTTCTCTATTTGTTTTTAGTAATTTCAACTTCACTCCTGAGGATATGAACTTTCAGTTGTCTTATGTGTATGATTAATTCTATCCCTTTCCAGACATTAAAGAAGCCCCACTATGATTCTATGTTTTCTGGCAAAAATAGAATTTAGCTTAACACAACATCTTGGCAAAAATTGCTGGCATAAAACAGCAAAACGCATGCAAATTGGAAAGACAAATATCTTGTGTATGAAATCGTTTCCAAAAACAGCAGGTGTAAAGCCAAATTCACCTTAGCAAGTTCTGTAATATGCACAAACTTATGTAAAAAACTAAATATTTGTCTACCTTAATATTATTTTGAATCCAGGCTTAAATTCTCTGGTTTTCATTTTTGGGAAAGCAAAATAATCATTTTGAGAAATAAGATGAAAATATTTCTATATCTAAGTATGCATCAGAATATACATAAAATTATTTCTATGTCTAAATAAATACATTCATAAGTCTGTAGACTCAACATTGTTTTCCAGTCCATAAATGCTAAATGCGATGGTTAACTTTATATGTCAACTTGATTGGGCCTCAAAGTTCAACGCTACTTTGGATGTCTTCATGACAGTGCCTCTGGATGAAATTCACACTTCAGTTGTTAGACTGCATAAATATATTGTCTTCCCCTAAGAATGATGAGCCTCACCCAAACAGCTAAAATCCAAAATGGAACAAAAAGCCTGATCCTCTCATGAATACGAGAAAACTTGGGCTATTCTTTGTTTGCACACCTGCTGTTGATCAGATATCCTGTAATTTATATCCTAGTTCAGACTTAGCAGTTACATCATTGGCTCTCCTAGGTTTCCAGCTTACCTACCATAGGTCTTGGGACTCTAAGTCTCAATCATCACACGAGGTAATTCTTGTTAGCATTTGGAAGACATGACAGAAGAATAGAGGTACCAGTAATGGTAAGTAACTCCCATTCAATGCCGAAGAAAAGTAGTTATCCTGAAGGGGAATCAAAAGATAAAGTCTGATATAGAATAATAAATGAGAAGATAACCCAGCTGGATCAAAACTCAGATTTTAGAAATGGAAAGGGGGGAAATTGGTCCATGCCTGCTCATGATACCCAAACATCCGCACCAAACCCAGCACCCATACAACCATGGAAAAAGGCCAGGCTATCTGAAGGAGGAGAGCAAGTTAGTCCCTAAAGACAGTTTGGAATATTAAATAAACACATATTCAAACTATGGTCTTCACCGTGCATGGCAAAGCTAGATAACTCCAGCTCAAGTATGTAAAGAAGCTGAAAACTAAACAAGATAAAACTTCATTGCCATGAACTCTCACTCCTGTCCCCAGAGCCTGAGGTGGCTGGATACTGGGGGACAGAGAAAGTTCCCCAATACAGACAATTTTAATATAATAATAATAAAAATAAATAAATAAATAAGCTACCTATCTTTCCAGATACAATGAAAATGTGATACATGAAACACTCAGTGCCCTATTTTCAGCAGCTTTCTATGGGCCTGGGGAAGTCAGTCAACCACACCTAGCTGAGAAAGGAAGGAAATGAAAATCAGTTCAATGACAAAGCCAAAAAACAACATGGTAACAGTGCTACTTCCGGGAGCCAGGCGAGAGAAGAAAGCGCCCTCTTGTGGTTTCAGTGGGCGGAACTGAAATAGACAACCACGGCCAGATTCTGGGGTAGTCCTCTTTTGGATACTGTATAAAAGCCAAGAAAAGTCTGGGAAAAAAACGCACAGAAAAGTCTGTAATATTCACCCTCCAATTGTTCAAGATAATTGGATCCACGGAGGCTTGCATGGGAGGGACTACTCAGAGCTTGAAATCAGAACATAATTTACAAAGGAGCTACAGATTTCAACGCTTTGCACAGAAAATTATCTACAACACAGAAAAATGCATAGCTAATAGAAATCACAACGAGACACTAATGAAGAGCCAACTATGTAGAAGACATGGATTATTGCTTATTGTGTAAATGTTTATATTCTTATTTTTATGGTTATCTTTGCAAGTTATGTCACCTTGTCAATTTGTTGTTTTCGGTTTATTCCGGTTGGTTTTCATTTTTGTTTCTGTCCACTCTTTTTAGTTTTTCTTTGTATTTTCTATTTTCATATTTTTACTCTCTTTTGGCCTGCCTTTATTCGTACTAGATGATTATAATACTTTCATTTTAAATAGTTTTCCATTGAATTTAGTCTCACTTTTATTATCATCCCTCTTATCCTTCAGCTCTCCCCCTACCTTATTCTTAGTCCTTTTCTACCTCTCTTCCCTTCTTGCCTCCTCTCACTTACTCTCCATCTATCTAACACAATAAACAACAGGAGACCATGTAAGTATATTAGAGTATGAGAATTAAACAGGGCTAAAAATGTACAGTACAGTTTAAGGGCATTTTGGGATAGTTCTTAACCTGAATTAGGCTTAGTGGAGCCAAAGAAAACTAATAGCAAGCATATTAACAAGTCTTGGCAATCTCACAGTCTCCCTCAACCTCTAAATACATTGCCACCCACCTGCATGCATCTCCTTGACTACTCAAATATATTTCCAAATCCTCTACACACAAACCCCTAACACAAGGTATAAAATAATAGTTTTAGCTGCTTAACTATTTTATTTTTGCCTACTGACATATCTTTTATCTTCCTCTCTTCCAACTAATGTACCCATTTCTCTTTGTGCTCCCCCTCAATATCCCCACACCTCATGAACCCTGGAACAATATAATCTGCTAAGAGTATTGAAAAAAGAGTGAAATTATTAAAGCAAGTTTTAGTGTTTATGATTGATGTATTTCAAGCCCTTAAAGCAAGCAACTTCCAATACACATTAATATATAATATATATCTTATGCATATATTATATACATCATGTAAAACTACCTTCTAAACTGATAAGAAGAAGGTCATTCTACAAAAACAGCACCTTAACATAAACATTAAACTAACACCCCAAAATATATTTTAAAAAATTCTAGACAGAAAAAAATGAAGTCATAACCAAAAGATTCTATGGAATGAATGCATCAAGTAAGAAAAGGAGCTAAACCAAAAAAAAAAAAAAAAAAGGAACTACTAAGGAGTCATCAACAGAAAAATAATGTAATGGCAGGAATCAGGAATATAGCAATACCTACCAGTACTAACTCTGAACACAAATGGGCCAAATGGGCCAAGTTTCTAAATAAAATGAAGTAAATTGACTGAAACAAAAACAAAATCCAACAATTTGTTGCATTCAAAAACTCATCTAATCCAAAAAGAAATTCATAGACTAAACATCAAAGTATGGAAAACAAGATTTTATATATCAGGGCCACAAATGCAAGCACAAGTTGCATGTTTTTTTTTTTTTTTCTCAGACAAACTAAATTTCAAGCTTATACTGATCAGAAGAAACTGAAATTATTACCTATTAGTTAAGGGAACAATTCAACAGGCAGTAGTAACAATTGTTAATGTATTGTACAACAAATATTGGTGTACATATCTTCACAAAAGATCTAACACCAACATAATCACAGCGAATGATTTCAATACCCAGTTTTCTCAAAGAGACAGATCAGCTAAACAAACAAACAAAAAAATCAGCAAAGAAATATCAAGCATCTCACACCTTCAAAGAAATGGATTTAGTAGACACCTACAGAATTTTCTATCCTATGGCAACAGAATACACATCTAAGCAACACATGGAACTTTCTCCAAAATAGTGACATACTAGTACATGCAAACTGATAAATAAATACTAAAAAAAATCATTCCATGCATGCTATCAGATTGCTGTACAGTATAAGTAAAATCAACACAAAAACACAACATCCCAGGTGAATTAACACCTGGGAGCTTAATAATAAAGTACTAAACAATCAACCTGTCACTAACAAGAAGTAAAGAAAGTAATGAACCAATTTCTGCCATTAAATGACAGTGTCAGTACAACAACCAGAGTCTATCAGTCACCATGAAAATAGTCGTAAGAGGAAAGCTCGTTGCAGTTCATGCTCATATTAGAGAAACAGAGTGAGTGCAAATAACACAATAATGGTTTAAGATACTCAAAATAATAACAATTCAAACTCATACCTAGTTTAATGAGGGAAATCTTAAAAGTTCAGAACTGAAAATGAGATCAGGACAAAAACAATACAAAAATTTTGAATCACAGAACTGATTTTATGAAACGATGAACAAAGTAAACTCTTAGCCAAACTTACCAACAAAGAAGAGAGAAAACTCTTACCTGCAATTAGAAATGAAAAAAAACAAATCGTAATGGATGTTACTGAAATCCAGAAGATCATTAGTATTTATGTAAAATAATACACCAAAAAATTAAAGAATCCTGAAGAAATGGACAAATTCCTCAACACATATGAATTACCAAAATTGAACAAAGGAGATATAAAATAAATAACAGTCCAATAACAAGCAATAAAATTGAGGCAGTAATAAGAAACCTATCAACTAAGAAAAGCCTAGGACCTGATGGATTCATTGCTCAATTTGACCAAATCTTTGGTGAGGTTATAATGCTAATATACCACAAGTAATTTAATAAAATTGTATAGAAGAGTGCTTCCAAACTCATTTCTAGAAGTCACACCCACTTGATTCCAAAACCAGAAAAGGACACAAGTGAAAAAGAAAACTACAAGCCAATATTCTTTATGAATGGAAATGTAAACTTTTCAATAAAACACTGGCAAATACAATGCAAAAAGCATCAAAACAATTATACATGATTACCAACTAGGTTTTATCTCAGGGATACAGAAATGTTTCAATATACACAAACTAATACAATAAATTGCTACATAAACAAAAGCAAGGACAAAAATCATATGATCATACCTATCAATAGATGAAGAAAAAGCTTTTGACAAAATCTAACACCCATTCATGATGCAAGCTCTGAGGAAAATAGATATAGATGACCTTGCCTCAATCTGATAAAAGTCACTTTCGACAATTCAGTAGCCAACTTCATATTAAATGGAGAGAAGTTGGAAATTTTTCCTCTAAAATCAAGTACAAATAAGGAGGTCAAGTATAAACAACTCTTGTTTAACATATTGCTCTGAATATTAGCTGGAGTGACCAGGCAAGAGAAAAGAATAAAATGGACATGTACAGGAAAGGAAGACATCAAATTACCACTATTTGCAAATGGCAGGATCCTTTATATTTAAAGACCCAAAAATCCTGCCAAATGACTTCTAAAATTGATAATTAAATTTAACAATATATTTGGATACAACACACACAATTATAGCATATCTTTGCAACAATAGTGAATACACAGAGAAAAGATTAAGAGAGCAATACTATCCTCAGTAGCGAAAAAAAAAAAAAAAGTGGGGCGGGGTGAATTAACCTAACCAAGAAAGTCAAAGATATCTATTATGAAAATTACAGAACTCTGAAAAAGGAAATCAAAGAGGTTATCAGAAAATGAAAAGAGAGGCTAAGGATGTGACTCTGTGGCTCTGGTAGAACTCTTGCCTTGCATGCACAAGGCCCGTGTTTAATCCCGAGGACCACCATAAAAGAAAAAAAAAAGAAAAGAAATCCTTTGTTCCTGTATAGGTAGAACAAATATTGTCAAAATAGCCATACTCCAAAAACATGTAAATTGAATATAAACCCAATCAAAATACCATTAAGATTCCTCACAGAACTAAAGAGAACAATTATAAAATTTATATCTAACCAGAAGAGAGCCAAGACTGAAAACCATTCCTGTGTAAGAAGAGCAAAGCAGGAAACTTCACACTTCAAGATTCCAAGTTATATTGTACTGAGAAAAATACCATGGTATCAACATAGAAACTGACTTATGGATCAGTCAATGAAAACAGAGGACAGAGAAGCAACCCCAGATGCATTCAGCTACCTGATCTTCAACAAAGGGACCAAAAACATACACTGGAGGGGAATTATAGCTTCTTCAGCAAGTTGTGCTGGGAAAACTGGCTTTCCACATGCAGAACACTGCAGTTAGACCCTTATTCATATCATTTATTAAGCATATCAAAATGGGTCAGAAATCTAAGTATTAAAATGGAAATATGTAAAATGCAGAAATATAAGATAAGTAAAAAGATTGAGATCACAGGAGTAGTCAAGGGCTTTCTGAAAAGAAGTCCAACTCTACAAGAAATAACATAATTGACCAAATGAAATTATACAAATTTAAAAAAAACTGCTGCACAGTAAAGGAAACAGTCAACAGAGTAAAGAGACAACCTACAGAATTGAAAAGCATATTTTACCATCCATGCCTTGGAGAGAGGACTAGTATCTAGAATATACAAATGACTAAAAAATGTTGAGCTCCATCAAATAAAAGAACCAATCAAAATATGCAGTTGAAATGAATGGATACTTCTTAGAAGTAAAAATGATCAATCTACATGAAAAAATATTCAACAGTGCTGGTTATTGGAAAAATGGAATTTAAAACAGCACTGAGATTTCACCCCATGCCAGAAAAATAGCAGTCCTTAAGAAATGAAATAGCAACAAATGCTGGTAAGGTTCTGATGAAAAAGAAATCCTCCTACATTGTTGGTGGGAATATAAACTTGTACAATCACTATGAAAATCAGTATGGAGATTTCTCATTAAAATAGCAATAGAAATTCAACTGGACCCATCTATTCCCCTTCTAGGAATCTTCCCAAAAGTGTTAAAGACTTTGTATTAAAGTGATGTATGCATATCAATGTTTACAGCAGCACAATTCTTATTAGCTAAATCTCAGAAGCAGCGTATATGTCCATCAACAGATGAATGTATTAAAAAGTGTTATTTATACACAGTGAAATATTAATCTGCTATAAAAAAGATAAATTTGAACCATCAGTAGAAAAATGGATGCCTGCTGAAAATATAATACTAAGTGAAATAAGACATACAAGTTTAAATACCATATGATTTCTTTCTTATGAGAAAACCAAAGTATAAATGAAGTGAAAAGCAAAATTAAGGAAAGAAAAGGTGGAAAATATATACAAAGGAGTACTATTCCAGAAAGAACAAGATAAATACAATTCATTTTGGGAAAATGAACACACCTAAATCTAGTCTACTAAATGAAATAAATACTCAAGCCTAATTATTGCATGGATTCTCTTATCTGAGAATTACAAAGTGTATTTAAACTAAAGAGTAAAGTAAAATGTAGATAATAGAAAAAAGAGAGATGAAACTGCTGCAAAAGTTAAGTGGACCAAGAAATGGAGGAAGGGAGAAATGAGGAGAAGGGCAGAGAAAGACACGAGCAGAGCTGAGTCGTGCTATGCATAAAGACCAACACTTCACAATGAATGTAATCATTATGTTCTACAAACGGGTATCAACAAAAATTTATAAAAATACTCATGTCTTAGTCTGGTGGGCATTTTCAACTTTTAGGTAAACTTGCTGCTGGGATATTGTCCAACACATACATACATACATTTACTTATTTATTTACTTAATTTCTTTATTTGCTGGTGATGGAGTGACTCAATAAACCTTTTTTATTTCAGATAAAAGTAGTAATCTCAATCTATATATCTATAGTACAAATAAAGTTGGGTGCAGACATAAACTATGTAAGGTTTAAAAATACAGAATTATAAAAGCATAAAGGTTTTCATGCAATATAAGTAGGCTGAAATTCATTATGTGAACAATGATGAGCTGCTTTAAATGAAATACAGGATTTAAAACACACACATACATGTATCATACTGGTTCTTGTTTTATAAACAACTCCAGTGTATTCCATATTATCTATGTATATATTTTATATGGAGAAGTACTTTTCATCTTTTCCACAACTTCCATGTGAAATTGAGAATGAGTTTGTGTTATGTTTGCATTCTAGTCAGATGGAATATTGTTTGTTTGCCCTTTTTTTTTTTTTTTTTTTTTTTTTTTGATTTTTTTTTTTTTTTTTTTTTTTTTTTTTTTTTTTGCTTTTGGTGACTTACATAAAAACTTTTTCCATGTATAATAGGTCTCTTTTTCCATTCAAATTGAGCTAGCTATTATCAAGCAATTTCCACCATCTATTTTCTGTGAGTCTTATATGGTCCATTAAATTTTCCCAGAAAATACCATTTCATTCAGTTTATGTGCGTATTTGGGAGCTGTTTTACAATAATGTAATGATAACATGGCTTGTGTGATTGTGCATATGCATGATTCATGTTACAAATGAACTATGCTGATTTTAGAGGCTTATTACCATTTCTTTTAAATAAAATTTGTTATGTTAAGATGCTGTTTTTTGTTTGTTTTCTCTATACATATATTTTCATGAGAAAGAAAACAGTAATCGGACTTCCCTACATATTCTAATGTTAGTGAATATATTGTCAATATAAGACATCAGTGTCAGAACAAACAGATCATTTTTTCTCATTATTCATCATTCAATTGTTAATCAGGTATATTATTTTATATATCATTGTTCAGTCACAGTGACATATGCCTGATACATTTCAAATAAATAATAATAAAGAGAAATGATATAGAGACAGTATAAGCAAAACATGAACTTACATAAAAATAAATGGAATTGTCAGTTTATGAAAATTTCAAACTCTCATGTCTTAATTTCCTCATAAAGTAGAATGTTGTAATATACATAACAACCTGATAGAGAAAATGGTTTTCTTTGGCACATGGAGATAATTTTAAGTAACATAACACTTTTTGAAGAACCTATTCAACCTGATAAACACTTCTTTATCCTAAGATAGTATTTTAAAAGTCATATATAATATTTATCATAGTCCCTTAAAATGTTGAAGAATCTCATTGCATTTTCAATTCTGTACAAAGTAAAGTCTTTTTTTTACTTCTTTTGCTGTTTTGATTAGAACAAAATACCACAGGCTGTCCATGTATTACGTATTGGGTGACTAAATCAAGTCACATTTAATGAGTAAATGCACTTTCAGCACTGCTAAAAAATTTCAGAGCTTAGGAAAAATCCTAAGGTTAAGTATTTTACTCCTTAACTTTCACAACCTCTTCAATCTTCTTTAAATATAGGAAACAGGCCAAGATAGATGAAATGATCCATGATACAGTGAATCTGTAATTCAAATCCTGTTACTCTAATTGCTATAGCACTCTTGCTTGCCATTCTATCTTCATACTAGCAAGAAACCTCAGTCACTTGTTCTAGTTGAATTAAATGGCATAGCTCTGAAAGGTGCAGTTTAATGTGCAAATAGGTAAACTCAGCTTTTCGAATCAAAATGATAGAACCGATTAAAAGTGTTCCTTCAGTCTAGCAGAAGGATCTAGGAAAATCTAGTCAGCAATATTTCTCTGATTTGGATAAAATTTTAAACATTGAACTAATATATGTTTGATGCATTTCCATTCTCTCGAGGAGAAATCTGTATTTTATTTACAGTAATAAAATTGCTACCCCCAAAAATGAAAATACAGAAAAAAACAAAATACTATGATCAGATAGGTAAATACGGTGTATGAGTTTAGAAGTGGGAGGTTTTTGTTATTATATTGTACTAGAAGTAGCTAGAGTTATTAATGACAGTGAATAATCAAATTATTTATTCATTCATGAATCATCCATTGGTGTATTTTATGTGCCAGGTACTGTCTGAGGAACTGGAATAGAGACAGAAGTATTTGCATGGCAAAATATCAGGATAATTTATGACTTTTTTTAATCTAAGACAGCTTGATTTGAGAAAATTTTAAGTTTTTCTAAAGAAAGAGACATTTTTAAAAAATCTATTAATTATTTAATTTTATGAAAAGTGAATACCTCAATGAATTTGAATTCATAGTTGAAACTAATTAATAGCTTTAGTAGTAGCAAAATATAAGCAAAGCCAATTTTGAAAAAGATGAGGGATTTTTAGGGGAGATTAATTGTTCTTTTTTTTTTAACCTCATTCCAGTTTTTTATCAATAAGCATTTATTAATAAAATAGTATAGCCCTTGATTAAGAAAAATGATTCTAGAGTCTACTAGCATGGATCAAATACCTGTCCTGTCACAGATCTATAATGTAATATATTATAAACTATAATGTATAATATAAAATATTGTAACATAATATTTTATTCATAAAATCAGTTAAATATAACAAATTTTCCATTATATTATTTAAAAGATTAAAGGAGACATTATATAAAATGTGTGGACCAAAACTAAAAATACCTTTAGCATAATGACCTCAGAATAAATGTTGAACTGAGTACATACTCCTCCAATCTGTAGGAGACTGGAGCTTACAATGGATAAAAGGTAAAGGCATATTTTTACTAGACCTTATGTGACATAGTTTTAAAAACTGACAAAATGAAGCATGCAATAATTAGAGTACATTTTCAGACATGGTAAGAGCTAAAACACTTAATTATGGTGATATCTCTGATACTATTGTGAATTTCTTCTAGTTTGTTGCCTCAAATATGACATTAAGCAGCAAATGGTGGAGGACCAATGTCACATTCACCTTACTTAGGCTCGAGCTTATTACTGCTGTGAACAAACCTGTCCCGATTATTGGTAAACATAATACATAGTTCCTGAAAAGAGATCGAGAAACTGTGTTGACTTATAAACCACAATGAAAAATTTCTAGATGCCTTCAAGCATGTTTGATTTGAAAATTATTTTTTCAGTTATTGAATAGAAAATGAAGTGAGGAGTGGTGTTAGAGAAAAGACAAGTAGTCATTTTAAAAGAGAAAAATAAATAGCGTTTAAATTCAGGAATTCTGCCTGCTAAATCATTCTTTGGGAAATAGCTACAAACGAAGTCTTACTGTAAGAAATTATTTTTTATTTAAAAAGAACTTAAGTTAAACAAAGGTATTTTAAATGATGTTGTGATACAGAGCCATTTTGTAAATGGACGTTGGCTACATACTGCCAATGAGTTCTAAATAGCTGTGAGTCTAGTTTCTCAGACACTGTGAAGTTATCTTTTGTGCTATTTTAATTAGAGTACAGATTTTTCCTTTGATACTTGGTGTTATGGATAATACTTGTAGCTGGAAAGTTGGGATGGATTTCTTACGACAGTTAAAAGTGTGGAATCTTGGGAGTAGTTGCTCTCAGTGAGAAAATCAAAATTGGGTGTCTGTAAATAGATTAACATAATTTTGTGTGTTATTCATGGGATTATTACCAACAAACAATAAAGCCTTGTTAGATATGCACAGCATATGAAAATTTTAAAAGATTTTATGATTCCGTATTTTGCAGTCACATTTATGGTTTATTTACTTTTGTTCAAGCGTTTGCCAAATCCTCTTCATCTACAGATTTTAATTATGGATGAAATATTATTTTATTCTCAAGGAAGTAAGTAGGAGTTCAGCACTTCTGGCAAAACATTTTTTTTTTGCTTGTTTGTTTTGCTTTCCTTCTTCTTTGTTTCTCAGGATAGCAGAGCTTTTTCATAACTTGATTTTTTGCAAAATTAGCATAAGTCGTAAAGGTACACATTTATCTTAGACGTGGTGGGAAATCTCAACATAGAAATGATGACATTGAAAACAGTCTCATTCTTTCCACAAAGAGTAAACTTAACACTCGTTTGATCTTGAGGGTGATTTTTGTGGTCTTCATTCAACACTTCATTTTAGCAACTCTCCATGTTTATATTATTGAATTTTAGTAAATTCATTTATTTTACTTTCCATGTTGCATTTTTTATGACTATAAAGGAATATCTGTATTTTCTATTATTACACATTGCTTCTATTTTTTTCTTGGTAAGAGCAGTATCTGTGCAGGCATATTAATACATATCTCTGACATAAGTCTGTAGAAATGTGTCTGAAGAGGGAATATATTTAGAAACATAAGTTCAGGGTCTTAGGTTGTTTTAAAAGCAGTTTTAACAATTTTATACAAGGATTGAAATCTTTTTCTTATTTATTCACATTGTAACAAAATGATGTTATCAAACTTTATGACTTTTCAATACAATCCATATAGAGGCATCATATTCTTACTCCACTGAGTATTTTCCTATAACTGATGAAATAGAAAATTTTTATACTTTGAATAGAAATTTGCTTTTCTAATATAAAAATGGCACAGTTGCAATATTAACTTGGTTATTGTACATTGTGCTGCTTTCTTGTTGATGTTTTTAAATGTGGCATGCATTGTATAACTATTATCCTTTCAAAACCTCTCTGCATGTTGTGTAATTTGTCATGTTAGTTCATTTCCTCATCTTGCTGTCTTATATTATTGTCTTCCCCTACTCATATTTAGAATCCATTTGTATAGTTACAGAAGAGATTACATCTAAAATAGTGAAATGGGAACACTGTGAATCATTCATATTGCTGTAAATCATAGAGATAATTAGAAATTATCCACACTAAAGACTGCACACCTAAACAAAGATATATTGTTTGATAAAATAGAGCAAAATTACCCAAACATCAAACTTGTATAGTCTTAGCTAGTTTACTATATTTTTTCTTTATTTTAATATGACAAATACAGTCTTCACAAGATGGATGTGAGGCCTGAAAACACTAAGTCTAGAAGTGAGAAAATAGTGCAATGAAAGTAAGTTTTGAAGAGAAGGTGATTTGCATCAGTCACATGCAATTAAGCAAGTCCAGTAGTCAAAGAACAATAAACTCCAGAAGGGAAATCCTTGTTATCTATGAGTTAGTGACACATGAGTTGGAATATTCAAGGTTGTAATGTGAAGTGTAATCCTTTCATGAAAAATGAGACCTCTCAAAAGGAGCTTCTAGGAATGTAAAACTTACAAAATTACATTCAGTGAGCCTGGATAGTCAGGCAAATTATGTAACTATCTTATTAATATTGCCAATATTTATAGTGACATTATTTATTCCATTAGTCAAATTGAAATATTATCCTCTGTACACAAAGTAATCTTATTTTCCTCTAAAAACGTGACTTGCAAAGATTGTATTGGAGATTATTTTAGGACCCCATGTGTTATAGAAATTGCACTCAAGACTGCCCAATGGAAAAAGGGAGTGAATGTTGAAGTTTGTTTGTTTCTCAAGCCTTAATCTTAGCACAAGATTTGACATACAAAAAAGGGGTGCCTTTCTATATTTCCACAAAAATGACATGAGCTAAATCTGACTGTGTAGATTTTCCCATTGTTATGATATCATAGGCTTTTTGTATAGTTAATCCAATATCAAAAACCAATAATTTAAATATAGCCATGAAGAGACTATGATATTAAAAATAATATACCTAGTTTTTCATCACCTACCTTTTATACTGCAGTAGGTTAATATCAAAATTCTATCAACACATCAATGAAGTATGATCAAAATCAAACTAACCAGATATGGTGGCAAATGCCTATAATCCCAGCTACTTAAGAGACTGAGGCAGTGTTGGAGCTGTTGAAGTTAAATATACGTGCAGGGCTGTGGCATGGCTCAGGCATGGCTGAACTGAGAATAAAGAGACATCTGAGATGGCAAAATAGGCCACAGCTGAGGATACCTGGTTCTAACCACAATTAATAAGATAGAGACTGTAAACGCAGGCATTTCACACCTGCAGTGAAAGTCACCTGGAGACTGTCTCCTAAATTAACATAGTCTGTTACTTAGAGGGGTCCTTGAACCCCTCCCAAGGTCCTGCTCAGGTTTACTGCATTTTCCACTTAAAAGCCTTCCTTGTTGAATACTAACAAATACAGGCTACCCAGAGACATTCCCTGTCTTAGCCACCAGAGTTAAGAACTCTGCAGAGGGTTTTCATCGTCTGGAACCCTAAAATCATACCACTTATCTCATTTAATTAAGCCTTTGCCGTGCACTTATTTGGTAGACTGGGGATCCAGGCCAGGACTCCAATAAGGCAGGAGGATATAGCAAATTCAAGCTTAGCTTTAGCAATATAATAAGGCCTTGTCCCAAAATACAAAATAAAAACATCTGAAAATGTAGCTCATTGATAAAGCACCCTGGGCTCAATCCCCAGTCCCACGAGAATATAAACAAACCAAAGCCGACAGCAACAAAAATGCCCACCTTATTACCTATCTACTCCAAATTGCTCCTTCTCTTATTCTTTTATTGAAATGATCATACTTTATATCAAATTAGTTGCTGAGAGCATTTATTAATCTTTTCTCTCAAATCTATTTGATATTAGAACACAACCATCTCTTTACTCTAATTCATTATACACAACTTATGCACTGTATTTCAGAGATATTACTCTGGTTTTGCTATTTCCCAGGTGAAAGAAACATTAACTAGAGGATATCTGTGAAAACTCTTCTTCATCGGCCCAATTGCTTTTATACCATTTGCCCTGATGTTCTAAGTCTGCCATTAACTTCCTTACTCTATCAGTTTAAACTTTGTCTTGCAGAATTTATCTTGCACAAGGTAGAATAACTATGGGGAAAAGGACTTACATAAAATATATACTAGTAATACAGTTTTCTGAATTTCTCGTATCGTTCCTGTATACAAAGCAAAGCAAAGCAAAGCAAAACAAAACAAAACAACAGCTTATCGAGTGAAAATTCAGTCCTTATACAGTTCATCCATTTGAAGTGTACAATTCATTGTTTTTTAAACTATATCCAGAGCTGTGCGACCACAGCCACAGTCAATTACAAAATACAGCACATTTTCATCACAGTTAAAATAAATCCTAAAACTATTATTGATCGCTCATTGTTTTTCATTTAGTACGTGAATGAGTAATAATCTATTCATTAACTGAGCAACAAACATTAGAACAAGATGTAGCAAAATTTCTATAAATTTGAAGTAAGTTTTTTAACTAAAATGGAGGAGTGCTGAGCTGAAAATAAACAACAGGAGAGCCTGGGTCAATTATAAGAGAGCATCCATTTCTGACCTCTGTCCATTCCCAAAGGAACCATCATTATATTTCAGCTGTAACATTTAATGAACCAACCATGTGTTTTCATATCAAATTCTGCTTTTGAATTTAAGATAGATAAAATTAATTTTAGTAACTTGGAACTATAGTCTAGTATAATGCAGCTAAGCTCTCTATATAAGAAATTGCCAAATCATTAATTTTAACAGGTTCTTAAATGTTCCTACAGCATTATACTCAAAGACATAATGAAAGAGTGTAACAAGTATCTAGTTACAAACAAATCAAAGATATTGCTTTCAGGATTCCAATACCAGCTTGTTAAGCATAGTATATTCCATTTTTAAAAGTTGTGTGAATGTGCTGAGTCATTCTTGAATCAATAGTTTTTAATATGGCTGTTATAATTAGACTTAGAAAATAAAGTCTCTTTCAGAGACTTAGTGTGTTTTATTTCTTGCTTTCTTTATATCCTTTTGTTCTGAGTGATTAATAACAGTGTCACTAAGTCCCATGGATGTAGACTAGCAACATTAACTAGAGGATATCTGTGAAACACTCTGAACTAGCACATGCAATAAATCAAACCTATTGCTTAGGCCAGAGTAAAAAGTTTCTGCTTATGCCGAAGAGGAACTTTTGCAGAGAAGACTAATATTCAAAGAAAGTCTGAATTCCACTCTGAGAAGTGTTCACTTTTTGCTTATTATTAGTGGATGCATTGTCATTTAAATGCAAGTTTCTTTTTTTTTCATGTAGGCAAATCATTAGTCAGTTTTTAGCAACATATTTACAGTACATGATTATACAACATATAATAGGAAATAAATTTAGACATAAATTAATACATCGTCCTTTTAAAGAATAATAGAAAGTGACTTCCCCAGGGTCACAAAGAAAATTGTTTATAAACTTACAGTTCAGATCCACTTCTGTCCACCATGCACCTGTTTTGTTTTATTATCTTAAATAGTATTTTAATTAAAAACAGTAAGCTGTTTCTAAATGTCATTTATTAATTTTATAACTTTTTAGCTTACCATTTTTAAAGACCACCATGAGTCATTTTCTGGAGCTACAATAAAGGATAAATACAGTATAGCCACAATAATTAAGGATACAGGATTAGAATGATAGCAGCTACAAATACAAATATCTGCTACATACAGTCATATATAACACAGAAAGAAGCCAAGCAATGCAGAGGTGAAATGCAAAAAGAAGCTCTACTGAAGGAGTAACATACAAACAAGCAGGGATGTGTACTTTGGAGTTTACAAAGAAGAGAACAAAATGAGTACTTCTTGTTAACTGATATTGTTTGAGCATCTCTTGTGAAACTAGAATTATATAATGTACTTCACTCATATTACCTGTTTATGTATACATGTATATACATATCTACATACTTATTTATCATGTATCTATTTAAAATGAAATCATACAAAAGTGTTTTTGGTATATTTTTAAAAACAGTTGAAAAAGGAAAGACTACCAAAATGAATATTTATAAAAATAGCATAGTCAGTAAAGGAAGTACCATATTCAAATCCCTACTTGCTTGATTCCAAACTCACTTTTCTGGAAACATCACATAGGCAACCTATACATTTGTGCACACACAAAGTTGTACAATCCAAGGAAACACAGAAAAGCAAAGAAGGTAGAAGAGGAAAAATTTTTGCAAACTGATTCTTTTTTGTAAATTTAAAAGAGAAATTAAAAAAATTTTATTAAATATTTCTTAAAATTTCTTCATTTTCTCAGACTCATGTTACATATGATGAGTTAGTTGAACCACACAAAATATGTGAGGAATTAAAAAAAAAACAAAGTTAATAGGGTCAAGTGATTTTCTAGCTTCTTTATTCACACATTAATGTTACTGAACACGAGATAGAGTGATAATAGATCCAGAATGAGTATGAGGTGGCATACATTAGTCTAGCCCAACGTCTGACACTGATATCTATAGTTTCCATGGACTTTTTTCTTCTGAAATGCACACTGCTCTTGGGTTTTAGCAATAGTTAGCAAAAAGGTTTATGCATTCAAATACTTCTCAGTTTTTCTTACAAAAATATTTTATTTCATGTTGACAACGCAAAACCTCGTAAATTTGAGGGTGGCATCTCTTCTGTTAAAACACCACTATTCTTAAATTTCCCTTACCTGTAGAACCATTGTTTAAATTTGCTGCATTAATTTGATTTGGACATTTAAACAGCCCAGTTGAAATATGACAATTTTTCATTACTATTGACATCTTTTTGAAAAGTAAATTGCTTCTTGTGATTGAAACAGTTTACAATTACAGTTACTTACACCAGAGAGATAATGCGATATTTATACACGTGTGCCCAATTTATTTCAAAGGAACTAGGGAATGGGGAGAGGGAAATGAAGGGAAAGAAAAAAATAAGAAAAGAAAGATAAAATGAACATAGAACTTAGTGAACAGGGAAAGGGCAGGGATTTGAAAGGAGGGGATAGGAATGGGGTAAAAAATGAATTCAGGTCATATCATGTAAAAATCCAAATTCTGTATGGTGAATGTGATCATTATGCATACCTAAATTGTACTAATAAACAAAAATTTTTAAAAAGTTTAAATCATGAGGTGGGCTATTAGTGTGGAAGTAAGAAAAATAAACTGGATATGAGCCTTCTTAGACAATTTTGTAAAAAATGGAAGGTAAGTGTCCCATTGGAATTAAAACATGCACATCAACTTCAAGACTTTTGATTTTCTAGAAATAAAGCTTTCAGCATCTTCTGGACTGGCTGGATAGGAGAATACAAAGAAAGGGAAAAACAAGGGCTTTCAGTGGCAAACACAGAAGTTTGAATTAACACCAGCTATACATCAGTTAGGTGATACTGTTAGCAATTTGTTTACTGGTTCAAACAAATACTGATATTCCTATAGACACCTAATGAAATCTTTGTGTATCAGTATAAGTATAAATAAAGGATAGGATAAGTAGCAAGATATCACTGGCTAAACTGAGAGACTATTTTGTCTCTGAGATAATATAGTATCATTTATATATGGATGATTATTCTTAAAGCATGTGAATTCTCAAAGTATACAACTAATTTCTTGGTTTTGGGGAGCATAATGTACCCTATTAATATCAATACATTCTCTTGAAATTGGAAAGAAATTTCATTTTGATATGCTTCACTTGCTATTTCCTTTTTTCTTGCAAGGAGATGCCATCTGAGATTAGAAAATGAACATAATTTTAAGTATCATTTTATCTACTTTCAATGTCACATATATGTATATAACAATATATATATAAATTTACTCTTCATATTTTAATTGTACTAGTTTAAACCTTGTATCTTTAAGAGAAATTTTACTTACATAGATCTTATTTTGGTTAATAGATGACATATTTTGCCTTTTTCATGAAGTTATATGTCCAACTTGCTTTGCATTGCTGAAATCTCAAGCATCCAGTGAACTTTTACCTATAATTCATTTTAATTTAATTTCCATTAATTTTAGCTGGGAGATCTATTGTAAAATTAAACAAATAAAAGGAAGATAAAACAAGCAATTTTTAAATAAAATATTCATACACTGTAGCAATACTCATTTTGGTAAATGAGTATAGAATATTAAAGTTCTACCTTCATAAAAATCATGAAACAGGCTTTTTTACACATTGTCATTCTAATGAAAGAAATTATCATTAACATTATTAATATTATACTATGAGTTTGAGTTCTACTGGCCTAATGAAACACCCACAAAAAACTCCATTCAACTTCCTCACATTTCTGGCTAATCATTCATTTCCATTTCTCTATCCTTCTGTATATGCACTGAAGTTTACCGCATAGACTGTGTACTTGATTGAAATGAATGGTAGATAGCACTGCAAAGTTATGCAACCTTGGACTCAGAAACAGTTATTGCTTCTGCACTCTGTAGAGTAAGCATTATTTTGTCATTTTTCCTTCTTTGGCAACTGTCTACCTTTCATGTCTTCTGACAAAACTTCTGAGTCTGCCAGAATCATACACCTATAAAGTATATCAGTCCTTGTGTTATCACTCATCTTAAAGTGCTTTTAATGACTGATATTTAGGCTGTTTACAGTATCCTGTTTTCATATATAATAATGCAATATTAACACTTATGCTTCCTAGGTATTAATATGTGTGTAACATGCATATTAAAATTAAAATCGTGGAATTAAATGTGTATTTTTTTCTTGAATGATTTGCCCTAAAAATGCTCTAATTTAAAGTCATAGCACACATTAATGGAAGCACTTGTTACTCTTTGAATACTCTAACCTGAGAATTTGCTTATTTTTTTAGTATTAGCTTGTAAGTTCCACAAGGAGAAGCACAGGAGCATCATCAGTGTAAATTTGTTACACCATTTGACACAAACAAGTTTGGTAATCTGAGAGAGTCTTTACCCTTGGTCAAAAGAATATGAAAACTTGTCTGTAATCTAAAATTAAACAGGGCATTCTTTAAAATTGTCTTTTAAGCAAGAACTCAAATGAGCTCTCCATTTATTGATAATGTAGACAGTGTATCAACAGTGCAGTCTACTGAGGGGTAAAACCAAATATTTAATCTCAAGTAGAGTTTGGGTGCAAGTCATTAGAGACATATTGATTCTGATGCCATTGTTGTCTGATTCTGAATCCTGGCCCCAGCATTTAGTATATGCCCTATAGCAGATAAATTGACTATTCTGTTATGCATTTTGTTTCTTTTATTTTTTAAAGGGAAATGATGATAGAACATGGGGGTTTTATAAGAATTAAAGGAGTATATACAGGTAGATTTTTTTTTCTTTTTTAAAATTTCACATGTGCAAGCAAGATCACCCAGTATTTGCCTCTCTGACCCTGGCTCACTCAAAAATGGCATAATATCCTTCAGTTCCATCAACATTGTCATGAATGATGAGATTTTTTTATTCATTTGGCATTAAATTGTGAATATATGCTATATTTTCTTTGTACATTCATCCACTGGTGGACACTCAGGTTGCTTTCGTATATGGGCTATTGTGCATAATGCTGAAGTGTATAAAATTTTATATAAAACCTAGATTAAGTGCCAAAAAAGAAAAAGAAGAGGGGAAAAAAGAGTATTTGGAGTCAGGTTTTTATGAGTAAAGAATGAAGTTCTTTAAAGTGTGCCAACCGATATCAATAACATCTAGCAATTTTATTTTTGTATAATATGTTAAAATAATTCCATACAGTTTATATTAAGTCCTGACTATACTACAATAGAAATTATAATAGACTTATTTTTATTTATTTTTTGATAAATATTAACCATAGAAAATAATAGAATATACGTTTAAAACTGCAAATATATTCTTTGTGCTTTTAAATAATTTCTTCATTACTATATGACAGAAGCCAAGTCTCCTCAAATATTATCTAACAATAAAGTTCAGCTCATGCCAGTGCTAGATTTATGATATAGAAAATCGTCTGGGAAGATTTTTTACTTCTCCCCTATGAAAATGGACAGAATATTTCTTCATAATATGTGAAACTGAACTGCAATTTGAAATCTGTCATTGACTAAAGTTTTAAAAAGGAAATGAAGAATCATGGATCTAAATTGTATTATTTGTACTATTTGAAAGTATGGTACTGTTGGGAGCCGTTGAAACTGGAAATTCACCACACCTGCAGAAGCAGGCCAGCCAAGTCGGGGAACATAGATTGCTCCTGGCAAGCGGCAGAAACAAGTGACTCTGGACCCCAAGGTTCAGGCCCTTAGTTTGCCATACATGCAGATTACTAGGCAATTGAGTGTCATCTGACCTTAACTTGTTAAACATATAAATCCTCTCACCACCTTGCTCCCTGAAAACATCTGGAGCTGCGTGGGTCACTATCCAGGAAGACTTGCTACTGAAAAATCATCATCTTCTTTAAATATAGCAACATACTCTGAAGATATTTAAAATTCAATAATGAGAATTATAATAAACAGTAGCAATGACAGTGGTCACTATTTAGGAAAAGGAACCTAAACTGAGTATTCATATTCAAGTTCAAGAGGGAATTATTGTTGAGAAAATTGTGCTATATAATTGTTTACTTTTTTTCTGTTCTTATTTTCTTTCATGTATTTTTTACTAAGGATGTGCTAAATTTCACACTAAACAGCTTCAGTTTTTATCTACACAGCATCTTTAACCATGCAATCAGTATTTTAATAGTCAATTCTAATGCAGTATACCATCTGCCTAACCTCTTATGAGCCATCAGAGTTGTTTCTTTGCTTACTTGTTTTCCTACAGTTTAAAGTGTACAAATGAGATAAACTGTAAATACTGTCATATATAAGAAAGATGAATTTGTGTAACAAATAAAACTAGAAATATCAAAAGATCTTAGTCTTCTATTAAAATATCATGCTATCAAAGCTTATGTAATGATATAATGGATATTAGTATACATTGCAGCTGCTTTTCATCTTTCAGAAAGACTTTGGATGTGTAGAGAATTTATGCTGTTTTAAATCTTACCTTAACATGTAGGAATCAGCATGAGATCATTGTTGATATTCATTAGATACAAAGCCACCTGATATCTTCAAGTAGATGGAGAGCAAACTGAGGAAAGAGGCCTTGTAGATGCCATATGTTGGGTGTAATTTCTGAAGTAGACAAACATGTAGCTTTGAAGCAAGCAGTGAAGAAGTGATTATGCCCCAGGTTTCCCACCTGTACTGCCAGTTGTGACAGAGGTGATAAGAAACAGAGATATCCAAGCTCTCCGGGGACTGATGGAAATTATAATTTACCCCTGGTCACAAACTCTTCAATCTATTTATGGCTTTTCTGGGTAAATTTTGAGCAAAAAAAATCATAAAATTAATTATTTTTATATTCCTTGGGCCAGTCAGAATAGGTCTTCAAAGTTTACAAATATGTATTTTTATTGATGTTTTAAATGACATGATGAAAATTTTATATGAAATAACTAATCCACAAAACAGTTGATTGCATAAAATTTGTTTTCAATAAATAAATTTTTTAAAAAATCTGTGTAAATGTGACTTCAGGTTAATAGATGTCTCAAACAGAGTTATATATTTTGACACTCCGAGAGATATCAGCAAATAAATAAACTTGTAGCCTTTGAAACTAGATACATATGTTACCCATGCTTCATTAATTTTAAGATATTTATTTTAAATGGTATGATGCTGAGAAAGACATTGCTGTCCAAGTCATTAACCCAAAATTTTAATTGATAGGGTCACACTTGAATGATTGAAAAGTAGAAGAAATAAAATTTAGCTAAATGTATTTTCAAATACTTTATGAATTAAATTCTACAACCGAAAATAAAATAGTCATGATTTATCACATAAGTATGTGAAAATCAAAGCCATATGTTTTTCTGCTGTGTGTAAGCATCTGCAATTTTTTTTTAAAAGGTATTCAAGCAGTACTTTAGGGACCTTTTTTCAGATTTAAAGAAAAATTCAGCTTAAGCCTGATTAAGGCTTAATTCCTAAGTCTGATTATATGATTGAATACTACTTGTGAGCAAACAGCAAATCCATAATATCAGTTCTCTAGCAACAATGTTAAGAAACTAAACTTTTAAACATCAGAACCTAACAGATCATTTTTTCCAAAGAAATGTATTTCAGTTAATATTCTTTAAAATTCATGGTGCATATTCTGTTCTAGTTCCTTATTCACTAAGTCTTCTAGAGTAATTAAAAGAATAAGTGTTTGTATATATCAAAAATGACATACATCACAAATATATACAATTTATATTTTTCCACTTATATGTTCTCAAAGATGAAAAAATAACAAAAACTATAACTTGATATTTATAAATTGAGACTCAGAAGTCAGAAATACCCTGAAAATCTTTATAACCAAAAATCAGTAAGTCATAGGTAAAAATATATATATATTTATATATATATGTGTGTGTGTGCATTTTTCCACTACTCCTCCCCCACCCTCTGTGCTCCTTTGATCTCCTTCCCATTTGCAAAAGTTCTAATTTCATAATTTCCCATTCAAATCTTTTTTTCTCAGTTCTTTAATTGACATTTTACCATTTCTCACTTGAATTAACATTTTTTGATTTGATTGTGCTGCCCTTATTATCTTCCCTCAGATATATTTTTCAAAATTTTGCTAAAATTATCTTCTTTGTATTTTATCCTTTCTGCTCATAAAGTGATTTCTTCCTACAGACAGACTAGCTAAAAAACAAAAAATGCTTCTGAAACTAAGGTTCTTATTTCACAAGTTACAGACTATCTTTATCTTATTAAAGAAATTCATAAGAAGTGGATAGATGTTTTTCAGATCATAATTAATAAAATATTAGTGACATTTTGGGGGCAATGGATTCTCGATTTTCAGTTGTCCCAAAATAATTGACTTCATTACTAGACTAACATTTAGAACATCTTAATTTTAAAAAGTCAGTGGAAACATACCTTATATGTTTAGGCACTGAAAAGAAAGACAAAACTGAACATACAACTCTATTGTTTTATTTTGCACCATCTTCTCCCACTAAAAGTCCACACACTGTAGGAATTTAGTCCCTTTGATATGGAACTACTATACTAATTATTGTTCAGTTTCAATTTTGCATATGTTGGGACTGGTGAAGGGGAGAGAGATTGTGCTTGTCTTTCTGCTGATGTCTTTGATGTGTGTCTCAATTATCTTGTTACTCTTGACTTGGGCTACTTCAGGTTTCTAATTCTACCTTCTTGCCAGTTATTTCATTATATTGTACTGTATAGTACAAGTTGACCTTCTATTTCCAACTGCCATTTTGAATCAATTGCACTTTCTATTTTTGCACATTTCTTACAAATTTTGGCCAGCTGATATTATATTTTCTCATTTTTGTGGTTTTATGAGTGTATTTTCAAAAATAAATTATCTGGTGATTTTGAATGTTTTAGGAAAAAAGAGGCATATATATCCATTCTGATTTTAGCTTTAAATACATTAAAGAAAATATAATATTGACACCAAAACATTAGTTTTTGCATTTAGTTTTGTAGTATATGTGTTCTTGGATGAAATAATTTGTTTGTTTTAGAATTCAGTTCACCTGCACTTACTCTAGAAAACCTGAGCATGTCCAAAGACTGGGTTAGAAACTTAATACTTATCGCTGCAGTTTCCTTACTGGGATATCTATCTTATTTTGTTTGATTATTTTCACTGTTTTCCTTTGCTAGCATCAAATTTTAAGCTCCTTGAAGGAAGTATTCATTCATACATATAATAACTTGAATGCATGACATTTGATAAACGGAATGAATTAGAGAAATAAACAGGTACATGGATTAATTCATTATTTAGTATTTTTCACTTTTTTACTAGTATATGATTAAAGTACATAATGTTTACATTCCTTGTATAGAGATAGTATATGTACATAGCACATCTTAAATAGTTTTATTCATCCACTTTTCCTCCCTTCCTTTTCCTCTTCTCTCTCCTATCCCTCCAACCTCCCTTCATGTCTTGATCACCTTCACAGGTGGAAAATTTCTATCTTTATACTACCAGTTAACTATCTTTTATTTTGTTCATTATTTATACTTCTGGTTTCTCATATGAGAGAAACCATGTGATACTAAGCTTGTGTGTCTGGCCCGGTTTCCTCTTCAAAGGTTTAAAGACATTTTATCACAGTGACATATGCATAGCCATATTTATCTCAGTACAAGTCATAAAAACTAGATATTGGAAACAGCCTGTGTGTCCCTCAGCAAATGAATGGATAAACAAAATGCATTTATACACTGTGGAGTGCTACTCTCCCATAAAGATAAACTTGAATCAATTGTAAGAAAATGGGTGCACCTTGAGATCATAGTGATAAATTGATTTTTAAAAAGTTTTGTTCAGATAAAATTGTACTGTTGTGGTATATATGGTGATGTAGCACTCACCGTATCTCCCCTCAAAAGACAGCTTTCTGTGAGCTGTGGGTAACACAGTTATCTAACTGGCTTCAACTTCAGATTCTTCAGAATAGCTACCCATCATGAGGTGAAAGCAGTGGTTCTTTGCCCAGCCTCAGTCAAGGATTATGCAAGGCATATAAGCTATGTTAAATGTTTTAATGCACCATCTTAGAGCCAGAGCACCTACTAGAGGCTGACACATTCTCATCTCTACATCATGGTCTGAGTCCGTGCCTACTCCTTCCTGCATCTCCTTTGCCTTCACATATGTCAGGGTGAATTGCCAGTTCATCCTCCTTGATTCTGTTACTTGTGGTTTCCATTTTTCACTTGAGATAGACTTCAACTAATTGCACTACTAATTTCTACTTAGCATATCTTTCCTAAAGGGATAGTTGACACAACTCCTGATGTAAAGTAAAACAAAATAATAGGTAATTATATATGAAAGCACAAGTGATTTTTAAGTCTGGAATTAATTCAGATACCTGTTAAAAGCTCAATTTTGAATTAGTAACTAGCTTTCATTGACAATAGTAACACACAGGCTTTTACTTAAAGTTTCAGTTTTTTCAGATGTAACCAAGTTTATTTCTTCAATGTAGGTTTTTCTAAGCTTGTAACAGTCATATGCACTAGTCTATCAATTGCACCTAATAGGAAAATTTTTATTATTTTAGTCTTTCTCCTCCTTTTATTTCCTCTTCGATTTCTTTCCCTTCTTAGAACATTTACTCAATTAACTATTAAGTTAGGTTTCCACTTGAAGAATGGTAAGACCCATGCTACTCAAAAATGTAAGGTTAGAAATTAAGGAAAATGGGGATGTCCATGTGGTGGCGAGTGGGATGTGATGCTAATGTAGTAGAGCCATTGGAACTGGAGAGATGTTGTCCACACAGGGAATTCCCAGGAAGAAGACAAGAATACTAACTTGAAATGTTGAAACAAGCATTTGTATACGGGGGCTTTTTTTAATGGAGTGTTTCAACCCAAGTGAGTTGATGAGGGTATCTGCTGGGTGAATGATATGAAAGGTTGTTAGCAAAAGGCAGTCATTTTATATCAAAAGATTGTGGTGTGTGTGTGTGTGTGTGTGTGTGTGTGTGTATGTGTGTGTGTGTATGTCCCTGAAAATGGGAACTACCTTTGTTTTTTAATCAAAGAAAGGAATTAAAAAGATGAAAAAGAGACATCAAAATGAATTTTTTTGTGATTGGATTCAAATTGCAGTATTGGCATTAATTTACAGTCTTACATATGTAGTGAGGTAGACATATAAATGCAATATGAATATTTACACAAACACAACAAATATCCATACATAACATACACTAGTTCTGTCCACTGAGACAGTCTGAAAACTCTAACATATCAGTAACACAAAACAAGTATTATCTAGGATCTTCCTTGCTAATTACCATTTCCCCCTGGAAAAAACTGATGCAGAGGAATGTCTACTTTTGAACCATGGATATAAAGTTCAAGATGAGAAATTTATAACAAACTAAGAACTATTTTTAAAAATAATAGAATATATTAGAACTTCACAGAAACCAGCTTACAGCTAATTCGTACTGGTCAACTTGCACATCAAAATAGATAAAAACAAATCTTTGAGTACTTTGAATGAAATAATAATTCACGAGTCCATATTATATTAAAGAATGTATTGGGTTGAGGATATAGCTCCATAGCATAAGCACCCACCTGGCAAGTGCAAGGCCCCAAGTTCAATTCCAAGTACAAAAAAAAAAAAAGAATGTATTGGTAATTTGACAGTTTGATGGAGAATATTCATATAGCATGAAATATTAGCCATAAAATAATGATCAACTGCAAAATTTGTTTTAAACTGAAAATTCTGTGATAATATTTTAAATAAATGAGTTATATAAAACATGGATTAAATTGCACATTATCAGGTAGGAAGTTTAACAAAAAATATTTTGAAAAAAATAAAATTCATATTATTTTCAAACAATGTGAGTTTTTTCTTAAAATTACAGTATCATTTGAAAAATTAATTCAATAATGTTATCCTTGGCTGTATCATAAAATTGCTAGTCTTTAAAGAACTCAGAAACTTATGAAAACAATTTCAAAGCAGGTATGTAAATATCAGTTACTTTCAACAACTCATTGGAGGATAGTCCTATGAGAAGTTATTCTTCTGCATAGTTATTAAAAACTGCCAGAATAAGTACATACCTCAGAGCTTGAGAGGAAAAATTAGTCTTTTACAATGGTTTTATTTTAAGCCTTTGTTTTTACATTTAAGAATGAACTCATCTGAAAAGATAATAAGGATAAAAGAGAGTAGGGAAAATTGCACATAGAAAAGAAAAAAAAGTATTTTGGCAGAAAAACACAGATTATAGAATTTTAAATTTAATATAATTATAGCAGATGTAATATATAATTAAATAATATAATTAAGAAATAACCAAGTTATAGTACTAGTATAGAAGACATTGATTACATGTGTTATAAAATAAATTACTATCTATAATAAGAAAACTGATACAAAATAAATATATCAGAAAGAAATGAAAAGATAATGGAATTACATAAAAACTGGGAAAGTATGCTCTTGCATGCTGTGTTTATTTATGGATGTCTTAAATTCAAAACAAATGAAATGTACCATAGAGTTTATTTAGACAGAAATAATTTCTATTTAAAACATATTATGTATCTCCAAGAAATTATAATGAGGAGCAGATCGAAGTAGCAAAAGGAATTTTTCTTAGAGTCATTCATACTACACTTTTTGAATAAAAAGTCATGTTTTCAACATTAATTATAGTGAACTGACATGGAAAATGTTGTTGCTACATCAGAAATGATTTGGGTGACTTCTTGTTTCTTATGCCTTTACTTTCTGATTCGATGTCTGTAAATTATACTACAATAAAAGTGCTCTGGAGTTGAATTTATGACATTGAAAATATGCAAGAATAATAAGACAAATGGTTTAAAAAGCTAAGTAATGCATATAGGAGGCATTTGTTTATGTGTGCATGTATTGAGCATATGCATACATACAAACAAAATCTTCAAGGAGCACATGGATTATCTATATTGATTTTTTAAAAATTGAAGTAGTATAATTTTTATAGTTAATTGTATTAAAAATCTATTACACAAGGTTTATGTAACTTAGAAGTAAGGATCAGGAAAAATAGAATTTTAAAGCACTTTTCTTTTCTCTGTTTTGGGGATTTTACCCAAGGCCTTGAGCATGCTAATCAAGTACTATACTGTTTGAACTATATCCTTGGTCTGAATCCACATATTTTAAGGATAAAAATAAAGACATTCAAAGTAGTCTCAAAAAGTCTCTATAGACAATGTAATTAATTTTTATCTCTATTTTACTAAAGTAAAAATTTGGACTTACTCTTTACTTTGTGATTCAGATCCCTGTAGTATCGGTTCATGCACTGTTTCTGTTTCTAACATTTGTCAATATTTGTATGCCTATGATTCTCTGTTCTCAAGTTCCAAATAGCAGACTGATCACAGTTATTGCAAAAGTCAAATATCTTTTTCTAAAATCAAAGAAATATCACACTTAGCTATTTTAATAGCTAACCTATTTTTCAGTAATTTAAGCAAACATAACTCTCAATATTAGTTTCAAGTTAGGTGAAAGATGGAAGTGTAGATTCAGAGTTATTTTCATGTAACCTTACTTTATCTGACCCTTTTGCAGCTTTGTCAGTGATGAAAGTTTTGTCCTTTAGAAAATATTTTTGTTTGACAAAGGTCTAAATATTTAGTTCTCAGCTTTCTAAATGCGTATCTAATCATGTATGTATTTTAATCCCAAAGTAGAGACAATCTCTAAATTCTGACAGCATGGGTCAAGTCATTCATTTAAAGGATTTTGGTTATTCTATACATTACTTAACATCAAGGTGTATATTATGGTTTGTGTCTAGATGTTCCCCCAAAGCCTCATATCATCATGGGGGCCGGGATTTTCAGAGATGGCTAAATCTGAAGGGTGTGATGCTGTTAAGGTCAGTCACTGATTTTGCTGAAATCTGCCCTCTATGAACTGTTGTCCTCTGGAAAATCACCCTGCTGTGGAGCCAGGTAATTATGGGTTGAAGTTTCTACTAACTGTGAGCTAAATAAACCTTCTCCCTTTAACTTTGCCTGTCAGGCATTTTGTCTTAGCAACAAGAGAAAAGCCACTAAGACAAGTGTCTAGGAAAGTATTTGTTGAAAACTTATTAATTAGTTAACATTATTAGATGGAAGTATGGATAGTTGGATGAAAAATTGCCAAATTTATAAGTAATGCCTAATTAGGTGAACATATACCCACTAGAAATACTACTAAACTTTCCAAATTTCTAGCTTCTTTGTCAGTCTCCCATCTGTTCCTAATGTGATATTGTATCACTTATTTTATCATATTTTCATTTGCTAAGCTTTTATTGTCATTACTATTACTATTATCATTATACATTCCATCATTATGAGTATATATCATTATATACTCATTATAAACTATTATCATTATATATTAGATAATATTGTACACTATTATTATACAATTCTGTTGTCATTTTAAATCTGAATAAGAAAAACCCACAATTCTATTCAATTTTTGTACCTTATTGAACAGTAGAAAACATAATTATTAACTGGATCAATCAATGATTTTAGGTACAGAAATGTATAAGGCTCTACATTCAATTTCCAGCAACTCTTATTGTATACTATCTTATAAGAATGATATTATGTTCATATGGTCTGTGCATGTAAAATATATAATGAGTTTCAGAATAAATGCTTCAATGTGCATAAAGTAGTATGATGGGATTATCATTTCCTTTCTGTTACTCAAATTTTTGTGGGCATTCTTAAAGGTCTTACTAGGATTTCTTTAGTGTATATATGAGGAAATGAGATTGCTGTATCACAGAGCAATCACGTATAATTCCAGATTGGGTTACAAGTTTGCTCTTAAGAGTTTATGCTCCTGGAGGAGTGTGGGAGGCCTCTCTAACTCCATTTCTTTTCCAACCATTGTTATTATATTCCAATATGGCATTGTGTATAAAATATTGAAATATACTATGTGCAATTCTTTTGTACCTTAAGTAAAAATGAAATCTTGTTTTAAATCTTCCAGAGTTTTTTTCTAGTCCTGATTGATTCAATGTCTTTTCAAGTGTTTATTCTGCCTGAAGTTTAAAGCCATATCAGTTGGCTGGCTCTGAGGTCTTCAAACGCATGGTTTTTCTTTTGCAATTGGACATTAAAAGTATGTTTTGTTTGTTACTACCTTTCTTACTCTGTGCTGAAAAGTAAAAAACACATGCTGAGTTCAGTACTGGCCAATTGTAAGTCTGTATCATCTCCAAAATGATTTATGACAAATCATGATTTGGAAGTTCTTGAGCTACAAGTGCTGCTGGAGAATGATGTCTTTATTCATTAAAGTAGCTCTAAAAAACTATAGTCATGGTGTTTTGCATAAAATGTCCAGTTCTTGAGTATATAACAGCTGATTTGGAAAGTCTGATTAAAAGAACAGTAATCAAAGAATTGGTCAGGGTAGAAAACTATTATCCTTAGGTAGTTACAGAAATAGCTGCAATCTAGTGTGCTCTACCATTTGGAATTAAATCAGAGAAAAGATAGACTGTAAAAATGTCAATTGACCATGCTTTTAAGTATAGAAGGAAAAAGTATTATCCTCTTAAAATAGTTAGGATGTGTGCTAATAAGTGTTAGAAATAACGGAAAGTAACTAATTTGTTGGCCAGAAAGAATTGAAACTAAAAACATACTTATCTGAATTTCTGGTTATTTTGCTACATATCTTGTTATTTACTACAAATATTTTCAACAAAGTAAAAACCTGTGGTATCTTACTTTTAGACAGATAGTGTGTTTTCACTGATATTTCTTCTCACTTGACTTTTGCAGATGGACAATGAAAATAACGAACGCTTGCAGGATGGGCAGTTATAAAAGGATGAGTTAGATGTATAAGAATAAGGATAAGGTTCAAGACCAATTTAACCAGCACACACAAAGAAATAAAATTTGGCAAACAAAACATCTCAACAAAAACTAAGCAAACTAGAATACAATACAGTGACATCATTAAAAAGCTGGTGGAGGAGGAAAATAATGTTAACATAGCATTCTATGCCTAATTGAGAATTTCTTTTAAAAAACTAAGGTTTTTTTGTGCATTAGAAACTAGTGAATTTTTTACTAGTAGATCTATCCTGTAAGAAATACTGAAAAATTTTCAGAATAAAACTGATGCTCGAAGTTAATATCTACTCAAAAGAATAAGGATTGTCAGAAATTACAAAAACTGTCATAATATCAGATATGATTTTTCATAGACTTTTTAAAAAAAGTAATATGGGTAATGTGGTGTGCATTTTATGATACACCTGAAAGTCAAATAATACAACATTGGTGTACTGATAGCCAAATAATTCATTAGGATATATTAATTTTAAAACTTGTGCACATACATTTATTTGCCATGAAAAATGTCAATTCAGTGAAGTGGAAGAAAGAAAGATTTTCAATAATGATGATGAAAAATAATTTTGACCCACTCCTTGCTATAATTTGTGATAATTGTGTCACTGATATAAACTCTAAAACCATGAATTTCCTAGTATATCTTCATGATCGCAGTGTAAGTGAAAATTTCTATTAAAAAATTGTTCTAACTATATGAGAAAAAAATAAGTAAATGGACTTAATACAAACAATATAGAAATGTTTAGGAAAACACAAATATAAATATATATATATACGTATATTTATGATTAGATTTTTATGTAAAATATATGGTATTCTTCATAAATGATAAATAAATGATAAATGAGAGATACAGTGACTGCTGATAATGTATTATTAATTTTTTTTCTAAACTTGAGTGTTGGGACAAAATATAAAACAAGCAATATCTTTTCAGTATTTAGGTATGAACCTTTAGATTTTCTGTTTCGCATATTTCACCTCATTCTCTATTTTGTTTTCTAAAATGTAACAAAAATCTCACTAAGTTTTAGGGTTTGCAAGTAAGTACACTAGTAGTGCACTTTTTCATTAATAAAAGAAAATTATGTAGTGCTTAATGAAACTCAGACACTAGGATTTTTTGATTTGTCAAACTGTGGATAAAGAAATAGATACAGTAAAATAAATTGGACTCTTTTGTTTGGAGATAGAAAAAAGTTAGTCAAATAAATATGATCCTCTAATTCCAGATACAAAGAAAAAAAGGCAAAGAACATGTGAGGAGAGAGAAAAATACATGGGGGAAGTAAGTAGTAATGGACAACAGCTGAAAGTGAGAACTATAAACAATTTTTTTTTATTTAAGAGAAAAAAGACACAGAAAAGAAAGACAAATGCAAAAGAGACAAAGAAGTGACAACAATAAATCAAAGACAGTAACATTATAGGTTTACCAAACAAGAAGATAGGAATTTGACAATGGTGGCAATATTGCATATTGTTACCTTCAAAAGGGTTGTTTAGTTTAACAAATATAGACATGTAAAATTGAAATGATCATATGAGTATTAACTGTTCTTTTTCAATAACTTATACATTTAGCAGTATAGTCATTTTAGATATCTTACAGTGATATGGTGTGTTACATTTGTTGATTTGTGTATGTTCAACCATTACTGCATTCCTGGGATGTATCCAATTTGATCATGGTGTATAATATTCCTGATGACTTGCTGTATTCTCTTTGCCAGTATTTCATAGCGGTTTTCTGCATCTATGTACATTAGGGAGATTGGCCTGTCATTTTCTTTTTTGGTTGGGCCTTTCTCTGGTTTTGGTATGAAGGTAATTCTTGCTTCCAGGAATGAGTTAGGGAGACTTGCTTCCCTTTCAATATCACTGAAGAGTTTGAGGAGTGATGGCATTAAGTCTTCCCTAAATTTCTTGTAGAATTCAGTGGTGAGTCCATCAGGGCCTGGGCTTTTCTTTGTAGGTAGGGTTCTAATTACATTTTCAATTTCATTAGCTGAGGTTGGGTTATTCAGCAGTTTTACATCTTCTTGATTCAGCTTTGGTAATTCATAGGTTTCTAGGAATCTGTTTATTTCTTCTGTGTTATCAAACCTATGTAAGTAAAGGTTTTCTAGGTAGGTATTGATGATTTGTATTTCCACAGGGTCTGTAGTGATTTCACCCTTTTCATTTCTTATTACGTGAACTTGAGTTTTTTCTTCCTCTTTTTGATAAGGTTGACTAGGGGTTTATCACTTTTATATATTCTTTCAAAGAACCCAGTCTTCAATTCATTAATTCTTTGTATTGTTTTCTGAGTTTCAACTGCATTAATTTCTGCTTTGATCTTTATAATTTTCCTTCTTCTTTGGGCTTTGGGCTTGACTTGCTCTTCTTTTTCTGTAGCTTTGAGGTGCATCATTAGGTTGTTTATGTGTGTTCTTCCCATTTTTCTGTTGTGGGAATTTAGTGTTATAAAATTCCCTCTGAGAACTGCTTTCATTGTGTCCCTCAGGTTCCAGTAGTTTGTATTTGCATTTTTGTTTGATTGTAGATATTGTTTAATTTCTTCTGTGACCCATTGATTGTTTAGAATAGTATTATTTAATTTCCATGTGTTTATGGGGTTCTTATGGGGTTTTTGTCATTCATTTCCAATTTTATTGTGCTATGGTCAGATAATATACATGGACTGATTTCAGTTCCTTTGCATTTACTTAAAATTGTTCTGTGGACTAGTATATGATCTATTTTAGAGAATGACCCACGTGCAGCTGAGAAGAATGTGTATTCTGATGTTGATGGGTGGAGCACTCGGTACACAACTACTTGATCCATTTGTTCACAAGTTTGACTCAGTTCTGTTATTTTTCTGCTGATTTTTTGTTTGTTCGTTTGAGCTGTCTATTTGTGACAATGGGGTTTTAAGGTCCCCATTGTTTATTTGGTTTTTCATGTCTATTAAGACTTGTCTTACATAGTTGGGTACTCCCATGTTTGGAGCATATATATTTATGATTATAATCTCTTCCTCTTCAAGTTTTCCCCTAACCAGTAGTGACCTTCTTTATCTCTTGATCTTTCACAGTTTGAAGTTCACAGTGGCTGCAAATATAATAGCTACCCCTGCTTTTTTCTGGGTTTCTGTTGCGTGGAGTATTGTTTTCCAGCCTTTGATTTTTAGTCTGTGAGTTTCCTTTTGAGTAAAATGTGTTTCTTGTACACAGCATGTTGTTGGATTTTGTTTCTTAACCTACTCTGCCAGTCTGTTTCTTTTTATTGGTGAATTGAGACCATTTACATTGATTGATATAACTGATACGTACTGATTTCATCCCTGTCATGTTATCTTTCTGTTGTTGGTTTTCTACATTTTCTGTTTAATTACTTGCCCTGCTTAGTGGTTTCCTTTTGTTGTTGTTCTTAAGATTGTGGCTCTCTTTGTCACTTTCTAGAGTGTCTTTCAGTACTCTTTGTAGTGTTGGTTTGGTGGCCATAAATTTCTTCAGTAGTTCTTTGTCATGGAAGTATTTTATTACTCCATCAATTTCTAAAGGTAGTTTTGCTATACATCAATCTGGGTTGAAAGTTGTTTTCTTTCAGGATTTGAAATACTTCACTCGAAGCTCTTCTTGACTTGAAGGTTTGTGTTGAGAAGTCTGGCACGATTCTGATAGGCTTTCCTTCATAGGTGATCTGTTTCTTTTCTCTGACATCTTTTAGTATTGTGTTCTTGTGCTGAATTTCTGATACCCTAATTATTATATGTCTAGGTGAAGATTTATTTTGGCTATGGTTAATTGGGGTTCTGTATGCCTCACTTACCTGTATATCAGATTCTCTTCCCATGTCTGGAAAATTTTCTGCTATTATTTCTGCAAATAGTCTTGGCAGGTCATTTGTATTGACCCCTACTTTTTCACTGGTGTCTGTTAGTCTTATATTGTTTCTATTGGCATCATCTTGCAGCTCTTGAATTGTTGTTTCCTGGTTCCTTGTTATTTTTAAGAGATCTTTTCTTTTGTGATCATGAGCTTTCACACTGTCTTCAAGTTCTGAGACTCTATATTCAGCTTCATTCAAGTTGGTTTGCTAACTTCTAATAGAATTTTTAATTTCCTGAATATCCCTTTGAATCTGTTTATGCATTCTAATTCTATCCTATGTTGTTTACTCAAAGTTTCCATCATTTTCTTATGTTCCTCTATTTTTTATCTTGATCTTCTTTAATTACATACAGCATTTCTTTTATGATGTTCGTCATTTCATTTTTTAGCTGAGAGATTATTTCTGATCTGATTTCCTCTATAGCTTCATGGAGTTGTTTCTTTACTTCAGTTGCTATCATTTCAGAAAGTTCAGTTGTGTGACTCCCAGTGTCTTCCATTTCAGTGTCTCTTAGGTTTGTTCTCAGTGGGCTGGAGGGCTGAGACTGCATCTTGCTCTTTCATTTTGTGCTGTTCCTCTGGGACCTGTGTGGCCGGCCAGGCAGCCTCCCAATGTATTGCACTGGAATGCTGCACTGGGTAGAGCTTCAATTCTCCAATATCCCCATGGCTAGCCAGGGCACACCACTAAACTATGGCACTGGAGCCTTGTACTCTGTGGCTGTGAGGCTTGGCACCTGTTCCCCAGATGTACTCTTCTGGGTTGCTCTGGAACGCTGGGCTGGACAAAGTTTGTATCCTCCAAAGGCACACCCCTGAAGCTTGTCACTGGGGCCTAGAACCTGACTGTGTAGAGTTCAGGACCTCCACAATCCAGGTGGCTAGCAGAGATGCACCCCTGAAGTGCAGCACTAGGGACTTATGTCTGGCTGGGTGGAGTTCAGAATCTCTGGGACCCAGGCAGCTAGGCAGAGCACACCCCCAAGTGTGGTACCACCAGGACCTTGAGTCTGGCTGAGAAGAGTTCAAAGCCTCTGGAGTGCCAGGCAAGCCTGGGTGCATCCCTGGTGTATGGTGCCAGGGCCTTGCTCCTGGCTGGGTGGAGTTCACATTCTCTAGAACCCGCCACGTGGCTACACCCCTGAACAATGAACCTTGCACCTTGTGTTCTAATGGACAGAGCTCAAATTCTCCAAGGCCCTGCAGCTATACTGACTGATCCCTGATGAGCAGCACTGGAACTCTAGGCTTGGCTGAGCTTGGTACCCCTGTGTCCTGTGAGACTGACCGGGTTTTCCCCTATTGGATTGCACTGGAACACTGGGCTGGGCAGAGCTCAATCCTCTGTGCAGCTAGTGAGGACTGTCTCTCAGAGTGTGGCACTGGACCTTCTGCCTGGCTGGGTTGAGTTCAGAGTGTGGCACCACCAGGACCATGCATTCTGGCTGCTAGAAGTTTAGAGCCTCTGGAGACCGGGCAAGCCAGGGCGTGTCCCTGGCCTTATAAATAAATTTTTTTTAGCTCTGTCACAATTTGCACCATAGAAACTGGCATAGAATTAGAACATTTTATGAGAACAAAATACCTCACCCCTTCAACCTTCTTTAGTACTCTTTCACAAAAGTGAAAGTTACAGGTTAAATGCTTAGCACTGCAATCAAGGCTAATTTCGTCTATCATCTATTGCTCCCTCCTCTTTTTCTTCCTCCTTCTGTTTCCCTTTATTTTCTCTCTCTCTCTCTCCTGCTCCCTTTTTATTATTTCCTTTCAGTCTTGTGATAATTGGCAATTCATTTGACATTTTTTCTGTTAGGTAATGACAATACAATATATGTGTGTATATACATAGCAATATGCAATACATTGGAAAGAATTCGATTTGACCTGGTACATAATCACAGATAATAGAACATTTGGATCTTTGATAAAATCAAAAAATACTGTAGAAAAGATATGAGATTTGGGTCAAGCCTTGAGATAGTTTTTATGTTCTAAAATTAGTTAATTAAAATTTCAGAGAGAAAGACTGACCCAAATCTCATCCCAGGAAAGCAAAGGAAACATAACTGAGTATGCATTAGGACATAGTTCTCAATATTTGTATTACTCATAAAACTGAATTTACCATTGTATTTATATATCCATATATACTTCTACATGTAGTTTCAACTCATAATTTAATGTGTAGTTATGTATTTATTATAATAGAATTTATTACAGGTATTAATTTATTTTTAGACTAAAAATATTAGATTTTTAAACTAAAATAAAAAGTTTGGAGTGTTGTAAGTATTAAGATAGATACATAATGCCTGTGTGCAAATTGTTATGTAATTTGACAGACTTTGAGTGATATTATTTGATGTTAGCAATTTTTTGACAGGATAATGTTAGGGAGATTGAGGTTATTTATAACTTTGTCCTTAGAATTACAAGAAGTTTAGCAACCTAGTAATTAGAGTCTAAATTACCAAATTGGTTGATTTTTGCTTTTTGTCATTCCATTAAGTAATTTGTACTTGTGTTCTGAGTTTTACATTTATAAGAAAAATTGTACTTTAGCATGCTCTTAAAATTACATACCTGTCTAAAATTTTTATATCAAAAAGCATAATTGGGGTTTTAATGGATAGAAAATTACTTATACTAGAAATTGTATTAAAACCTGGTAATATGATGCTCTTAACTAAAAATTAGTTATATTTTCTAATTGAATAAGCACCTCATTATAAGATAATTCTTACTTTTGAAATTAGAAGTTTGCTGGTCACATTTTCCTTAGTGAATGAATTATTTACATGCTGGTTTATTTCATCGTTCCTTGTTACTAAAGATCTTTGGTTTTCATTTAATGAAGTTCTTCCATGGATCTGATGTTGTGATGTACCTTTGAAGAAAATCAATAACTTACTACTAAGGACAGGTTATATGGGGACAACATGATTTATGCTGTATTCTAACACGATACTAAGGTTTTGCAGACCTGTATGCTAGGATTTAGATGTAAAATGTCACACAAAGTCTCAGGGGATGAGTAAAGGAGCTTTCAGGAAGTAATAGTATTATGGAAGTGCTACACTTATGGGTTGGTCAGTGCATTGATGGATTTATAGATGAATGTGCTATTAGCATGGGGTCAGCTTGGAAGTGGTACGTCACTAGGCGCATGTCTTTGGAGAGTGTACCTGTCTGGGTCTTCCTGGTTTCCTTTCTTCCTTACTGTCATGAGTTGAGCAGTTTTCCTCCATCAAATCTTTCATCCATGCAATTTCTACCTTTGTTTCAGTTAATCATGAATTGTACCTTTCAAAGCTGTGAATCAAATATAAGTGGTGGATGTCAGATACTTTTTTCCTGGAGGGGCTAATTAACATTTTAGTAATATACTGAGAAAAGTCCTTTCTTAGTTTTCATTGATATTTGCTATGGAGTAAGTTGCCATGGATCCCAGATATTCTTGCCTGATTTCTTCTCCCCATGGACACATCTAAAGCATAAAAATATCTCTTTTCCAAATAATAACTTTTTAATTGAAATTCATTTCCTCTAATGCCATAACATCCTTTTCTCAGCTTGACTGCCCTTAGCTACAGCTCTTTTCTATTTGAAGATCAAACACAGCATGCAGAGGCTGCTTTTTGGGCATGGTGACACATGCCTGTAATTCCAGCACTTGGGAGGCTGAAGCAGGAGGATCATCACCAACTCTAGATCAGCCTAGACTATGCAGTGAGACCCTGTCTCCAAAAACAAACAAACAAACACACAAATGAACAAACAGATGCTGCTGCTTTTCTTTCTCTTTTTTATCTGATGTTATCTTCTACTTTCCATCTCAGTTATTCCCATAGCCATACTCTGAATTACCCATCCTTACTCTCAGATCTTTATATTAAGCTTCTTAGTCTTCAACTGGTATGTTACATCTTCATAGATAACTTATCCAAGCTCTTCAATGCCAAAAGTATTTGATATCTTTTAAGAAATTTAATGATTTTCCTTACCCTTCTTGCCTGCTCAGAGTTCCAAATTACTCCTCTTTTTCTAATCATGATTTTTGACTTAGTATGGTCACCTATTTTTGATTATATCCAACTCATTGTTTCAGTCTCCTTCTGGTTAGTACTCTATTTTATTGGTGATGAAAAGTCAGTGCTGTATGATAACATCCATTTATATTACATATTTATCTACAAGTGTATGTGAAAATTGTTGGAGGAAAAAAATCACATGACTTGTTTGACTAATTCACACTACTGATTTCTAAATAAAGTATGCACTAAGACTGTACAACTATTTCACTATTATATTTTTCTGTCAAATATACCCTGAGCTCTCATAGAAGGTTCAGAAAACTAATGAATAAGGCAAATAATTTTGCTACTGATCTTTATATATTCCTCCTGGAACAAGATTATACCCATTCATTTTATTTTGCAATTTTGTGTTTGTTATCTGTTTTAGTCAATTCGTCTAGAGCAATAGACCAACAATTTATTAATTTATCTCAGGAATTGGTTCATGCAATTATGTAGGTTGAGAAGTTCCATAGTCTCCCATTTGCAAGCTGGAGAAGCAAGATATCTGTTTTTATAATTTGACCTAAGGGTTTTGAAGAGCAGAAGGCATGACTAAATTAAATATCCTATTTACTAGACTTGACAACCCAAAGGCTTGAATACTGTGATTTACAGATATTAAAAGTTTCATCCAGTTAACAATCAGTGATTTAAAAACTTAAGCACAGTTACATTAAACTCCAAACCTTGTTATTTTCATATCTAAAGTGCTTTTAAAAATTGAATAAGTGAAGCAATACACTACTTTAAGAATCAATGTTTACAAAATAAATGAGAAACTAAGAGAAACAATAGTGGAGAAAGCACCTCAAAAAGTATATTACACTAACTCTTAAAATTCAGACAATAAAAAAGAAAGAAAAGTAAAGAAAGAACATTTGAAATCATTCATGTGTGTGTGGTCTTCTTACATGTAGGTGTATATGCAATTATATGTACATACATATACATCTTTGGGTATGCAAATGATGGTGATGGTTTATGTCTGACTGGGTGCTCTCTGTTCCCCAGAATATTATTCACAGAAGTAGAATGAATAGGAGTAGATAATGTGTTAATCTTCACGGAGAAACTTAGTTGTGGTTTGTCATAATGATCCTCTTGAAACAAGACTGGAGAGGTAAAAGGGGCATTCAGACTGCTGTTCCCGTTACCAATGCATATAGTTTTCTATGGAGGCTCTCTGTGTTCTGGTGGTTCTTATGTTTTTGCTCTCACTCTCACTCTGTCACACACAAATAACTGAATTATAATTTAAATAAATGTATATAGGTAAGTTTGTAAGGGCAGTCTGTGTGGGGGTGTGTGTGTGAATGAGTGGACTTTGAAATGTGCTCACCTTTTAAAAACTGTGAAAGGAAGTATACAAGATACTGATGAGGAGAATATGTGAAGAATGTGTACTCTTTCAGCTTTATAGTTGATGAGAATAAGAGAAATACTAAGTTGAGGCACCAGTGTGGTCATAAAGGTAAATAAAATAAGGCAAATTAATGGAGAAGATGGAGTTATTTTATATGCACTGATTAGGAAAAATCTACTAAAATAAGATATGAAATTACCTTTTAATAATATTCACTGAAACATTGTATTTTCTACATATAATTAAGAAATAGCAAGTCAGATATATGTAATGATAGGAAAAATGTAAATGCTAAGAGACAAGGTGTCACTAGGAATAATGCAGTAATATATTTAATTCTTCACATTTGGATTTCTGATTTGGGTTCATGAAATCTAGACAAGCTTTTTGACCATACTTGTTCCCATTGTTTTACCCTGCGCAATTCAGTTTGGTATTGAGTGTTTACAATCAAGTGCTACATGAATGTGCAATCACATTACACAACACGCATCTCCTCTTTCAGAATAAGATACATGGAGATCTTAATATGACTGAATGTCATTTTTCCCTTTTGTTCTTTCTCATTGCATTTGGGCTGCACTTGAATTCTGACCCTGTTCCTTCACTTAGGATGTTCTCTCTTTCACCACTACCACTTTTTCCATTGACACATACACTCAGGCTCATGAGCAATGTCTTGGGTTCTCATTCAGGTAGATACCTTCTAGGACTAAGGCACAGATTTATACATACTCAGAAATTTCTGAATCATAAAATTTCCACAATTTATTATAAATCCAGCACCTTTAAAATGGTAATTTAAACTTAAGTAAATTCAAAATTACTTTCCCACTAAATATTATATACCTCTAATATCTTGGGAGACTTGATCGAATTTGGGTGCAATTGAATAAAATTAGAAAAATGTGTGATAAACTAGAACAGTGTCTCTAACCTGAAGATAGAAAAGTAGGACTAAGAAGGGTTATTGCCTTGCATTTTTAATTCTCTGTACTCCATTACCTGAGCTTTGATTTCTCCACTAAACTTCAGTGGAAAAAATCAATTCCCCGTGATCATTTAAGCACTATCATTTAATACATAAAAAAAATACATTAGAAAAACTGAAAATAATTGAAGCAACACTCTGTTTGTCCCCCTTAAAATAAACATGCCTGTGTGTCTATCATGTTGTAAGATTATTATTGTTATCATCATTTGCATAATTATTTTCATCTTCATCATCAGTGTCTCCTCACCATTCTCCTTTTTTCATTATCATCATGAAGGGTGACTGTCTATTAGTTAATAACAACTTATCGAAAACAGCAATAATGTCCAAAGAGAAAAAGTTTCCAGGAAGCAGATGAGTTAAATAAAAGGAAAGAATTTAATTTGAATGTAATTCTCCAGTGAACTTAGGAAAGTGAATTGCCAGCAACTTATTGTGCTTATTGCTACCATGGACTACTGAATTATACAAGACCTTGAACCCATAAAGATAATAAAATTACTTTACATTTTTATAGCATTTTATAATTTTACTTAACATTTACACATGTATTTTATTAAACATATGGACAGTGCTATTAAGGCAATTGTTAATATTAGAAGCATAATCATACTCAGAATACTGTCTCTTGACACTAATAATAGGTATAATAACAATTATAATGACAGGGATTCTTTACTGAACTCAAAAGTACTAGGCTATTTTAATAAGTATATTGTCCACATAAGTTATGAAGTCCTCACAAAATCATATGAAGCCTCAGTTGTTCTTTTTTCTGCCCATGTAACAGATGAAAAAACTGAGAGAAACACATTTAGCAATATCCAACATGTCAAAATTAGATAAAAAAGGAGAACCTTGGATTTCCCTAAGCAGGCAATCTGACAGACCAGCAAATTGTGAATAGTTATGATGTACAAATCTGTGCAAAATGGATGAGAAGCTGTAATCATAACTGAGGATTAATGCAACTCTATTGTAACTAAATGCTTCTTTTTGGAACACTTAAATTTTATTTTCACTCCAGTCATTTAATAATGGCTCCATAATATGTTTTTGGTGGGCCTGAGATAGACAATTAAAACTTCATCTGATTAAGTCAATATTTTACTTTTAGAAAGATAAATGATTTAATAGATTCAAGTACAGGCTCTGAAATTTCTCTTGTATTCTGTTAAAGGTGTTTGAGTCTCATCTGTAAGATAGTATCCACATGAGGGGTTGCTATGAATCTTAGAATGAGGTGAGAAATAGGTCTCAGATGTGGTGATTGTTTAACAGAAATAAGATACTTTCCCTTCTGCTTCAGTCAGGTTTTAGTTGTAAGATCTGGGCTCCTAGTAGAACTTGGAAATGAATTTACTGTGATTCAATTTGTGTGGAAAGTAACATTGCAAAGTCCTGTGAAATATAATGCATTGTTATTATTCTTACCATATTAAGCCTTGTTAAGTTAAGTAGACTTTGGTGTTAATATGCACAATATGTTTCTGCAGCTTCATTCAGAGTTTGTTCACTGGGGAGTTGTCGTCTATTGGAATATGTTCCTATTCATTAACTCAGATGTTACCTAGAAACATTTACTTTTCTTTGGGCATTACTGGTAACTCCTGACACTATTGTCTAAATAAACAGCCTCTCTTGTCACCAAATTCTTTCATCAATTTCTGCTGTGGCTTTGTTTTATTCTCTCTACTTTGTTTTATTTTTTGTAGTTTTATCTATACTTGATGTTATGAAAAGAATATCCCCGAATTTTGCAAAGCGTATTCAACATCTCCCAAGTTTCATGAAGTTAAAAATCTTCTGATGGTGCACTAAAAGATGCCCTACTGAAGCGCAGAATAGTATAATTATATTTGGACACGTGTTTAAGTTAATTCTACCTATTTATATTTAATTACTACAATATCTAATAGTTCTAATATGGGTAATCTACTAGAGCGAACATAACTTTATTCAAAGCCTCACTAAATCTCTGGCTGTATGAGCCTGTTTAGTTTCCTTCCCTGTTAGATTTATTTTCTCAGTAGTTTAATAATAATGAGTTTGCACATCACAGTTCATTCTAAGAATTAAAAGAGATTACATTAAAGGCTCCCCCTGCACATATCAAGCAATTGGGAAAACTTAATACATATGACTTTAAACCATATGTATTATTTAGTCAGTATTTGCAAATCACTTTCACCTATATTGTCTTGCACATCACAATCCTGCTGTCTTACAAAGTAGCTAAAACCAATTTTATAGGTGAAATAATTCAACCCATTTATTTATTGTTTGGCACCAGGGATCAAACTCACAACCACACAGTTGCCAAGCAGTTGCTCAAGCCAACGAGCCAAACTCCAAGCCCTACTCTTTTTGAGACAGGGTCACACTATGTAGTTCAGGGTGGCTTGCTCACGTTTTCGCCTAAACCAGCCTAGAACTCACAATACTCCAGCTACCTCAGCCTCCCGAGTGCTGGGATTAAAGGTGTGCGTCACCACGCCAGGCTAATCCATTTACTTTTTGCTTTCTAATCTTTTTTGTATTTTTAATAGGTAGTCACATGTCTTTTGGGTGAGTTACCTGAAACAACAGCACAGAGATAGCCCCAGAACAGAGATATAAACAACTCATTTAGAGCAAATTTATTTCCTGTCTTTGACTATAAATGCTTCCTTTCTTTTGGCTTTCCAATACTCTAGAAGAGTTTTGTACAAATCAAAAGTAGTTAAAGTTGGCTAAGTAATTTCATATATTTCATTACTTATTCAAATTGAGATGTTAAGCTTGTAAAATATATTGAAAAATATTAAATATATTTTTGAAGTTAATATCTAATGAGGAAAAAATTATGATAGAATTCAATCAGGCATCAAATATTTAATAATAACCAGTTTGAATATTCTCAATCTGCAGTATGTTTAATTTGTTCCAGACATCAGGAAGTTAGTAAAATAATTTCTGTAGCCATTTAGGAAGGCTGTAATTTTAGACTCTACTTACATTAAATGCTGTTCTAAAAACTCCATCAGTATTCTCAATTTCATTTTAAAAAGAACCTCATAAGTGCACCTGGTTAATTCAGTTCTGACTATGCCATATTTTTAGCTATCTCTAAAAGAGAAAGCATGAGACATTCTTTAGCAGAATTAATTTTCTTGAAACTTCATAACAGCTTTGCTGACCAAACACATTCTAACAGTTTGTGCCTGAAAAGATTTGTGTTTTCTTATGCTGGATCACTATGCTGGTGAGTAAATTCTTTTCTGTATGAACAATGACCTAAATCCTGCTACCAGTCATACATGTAATTTATGAAAATATTCAGTACCCAGGACATACAAATATCCTATGTTTCATACTTCAGTAAAAAGAAATGAAATATTAACCATCGCCAGGAGAATTCAAGAGGTTATTCCTGTAGCACTCATATCTATTGTTCTCATGTAACACACGTTGATTGTTAGACATAAAATGCAAATCACATTTGAATGCCATGTACATTTTTTGTTACAAAAAGTAAGTTAGTATTTGACATTTACTGGGTATAGTGAAAGTGACTAACAAAAATAATATTCCTGGATTCAAACTTAAAATTATGAGTATGAGGACATTTGAAAACAGATATATTTCTCTATCTCCCTCATATATAATTAATAAATCAACATTATTACTAAAAATATTCATTAATAAAATGCCTGTGCCTTCATGCAAAATATGGTCTCTCAAAATATTTCAAATTAAAATATACATAATTGACAAAGGTATGGTTTCAGTGTAATGTTCTATGTGTGCATATTATTTAATATAAATGGTTTTCTATATTGTTTAGTATATATAAATACTTCCATTGTTTACTATAAGTTTGTATTATATATTGAGTTTATTAATTTCTGTGAAATTGTATATAATTTTATTCATGTGAAAAATAATAGAAATACATGAATATCATGCCCAATTGAAAAGAACAAATTACTTATGCAAGCTCATAATTTTGGGCACTGATACATGAAGTCTTTCAAAATACATTCTAGCTACATAAATAGGAACTTACACTTTGAAAAAACTGAAATGAAATATGAACCAAATATCAGTTAATTAATAACACTCATAAAGTTTTGCTAACGATTACTAACCAAACAGCTATTATGTCCTTGTAGCTTGATTTTGGGATGCATCTGAATCTTCTATTCTGTTAAATTGATCCTCAGGCCTGTTTTTTTCTTTTTTGCCAAAACTACTTTGATTTTATCACAGTAGCTTTGCAGGACAAAAAGGGAAGTCTTCTGTTTAATATAAAACTTTCTAGCTTATAGAGACCAATATAAAATTTTCCAAAATTATTTTATAAACCAGTAGTTACCTGACTAATTAGTTTAATGTTAGAGTTTAAAACTAAATGATAGTTTATAATCTTTGTGAATTCACATTTTCAAAAACATCAATATATTATTATTAGAAATTGTACAAATTTCTATGTGGCAAGAATAGTTTCATTGTAGCAATACAGACATGATATTTTGGAAAATAATATTGAAATAATTTATTATTAATCAGTACCGTGGTGTACACCTGTATTTGCAGCAACTCAGGATGATGATGCAACAGGATCAGAAATTCAAGGCCAGTCTGGGAAAATTAGGGAGACCCTGCCTGAAAATAAAAAAGCATAAAATGGGATAAAGATATATTTCATTGCTACAGCACGTGCCTAGCAAATGTAAGCCTCTGAGTTCAATCCTCAGTACAAATGAAAAAATTTTCCTTGTATATTATTGGATTGTATGGGAAGGGAAGCAGTTTAACTGACTTTCAGTTTAAACACTGGAGGATCACCTCTGAGTTATTCCAGAAAGTGTAAAATAAAGATAAATACTAGTACATTATGTTATACCTGGTGACTCTGGATTAGTTATTAAGTAACTTACTGGCAACACAGAAGGTGATTTTTTAAAATAGGAAGTGAAAATAGAGGCTACCTAACCAAATAACCAAAAAGTGACAATAACCAAAAAGTGAGACATGGGTATTGAAAAATTTACTATGGAAGTATATTTCTCAAACAAATGAAAATTCCAAAATTTAATTTGAAATATTGGGAGAATGTTATGGACAGCATCCTCTGTTGGCAATGTTGGGAGTAAGTAAAAATTATCTTTTGCAGGGAGAAGGAAAAAGTCACCAGAGAATTTAGGAATACTATATAAGGGCTAGTTGATGATGAAGCTGAATACTTCAATGTGAATCAACTTATCAACTTCTGGATAAAAATTAAAACTTTTACCCAAATGTTAGTGATAAAATCAAAGCTTGAAAGGGTTGTTGGAGCCTACATTGTCTATTATATAGCAACAAGACAGAAAAATTATGTCAATAGATGACTTGGCAATGTGAAAAACTTAATAATTGTTCTATGTTAGTAATACCAATTATAAAATATAGGACCAGAAAAATCTTAATTTTTATGAACATTTTTGTAACTAAAACCTATCAGTGAAATAAAAAATTGTACATGAATATGCTATCATTGTTATAATACAATACATAAATACAGGTTCTGGACAACCAGAATAAATCATGAAAAAAGAAATAAGACATTTAGAAAAATGACAATAAATTTATGTCTTAAACATGATAAGATTATCTCCTTCAAAACAAATGGGGGTCTATCAAAATATCTAATGTAAAAAGAAATATGTAGTTGCAGGTCAAATATACTAAATTACCTGCAATTTTCCTATTACTAAATTATGTAGCAATTAAATTGGTTTTCATGGTTAATAATTCTTACAACATTATCATAAAAAACACTAACTTGCAATCACCAATATAAAGGAAATCCCATTCCTTGGGATACAAAATAGAACCTGATTGATAAAAAATGAAGCTCAGAATTAATAAGATGTCAATTCTACGCAAACTAATTATGATCTATGAAAAAATAAAATTCTAATGTAGTAAGGCCATATTTAATGAGACTTGAAAATAACTTTGGATTTAACAGTAGTAATATACCTTTGAATATAGTTTTTTTATTAAGAAAGGTTAAATAAAAAATGTATTCTACAAAGTGATAAAATATTATAGTATATGACAATCGTCTCAAATTGATTATGATATTATGATTAAAAACTAAGCAATGGAATAAAATTGTGGGTCCAGAAAGTTATAGATACATATAAAAACATATTTTGTGGTATTTGAATTTCAAATCAACAGGGACAAGATTTTTTAATAAATCATACTGGAATAATAATCATCTGGGTTAATAAAATGAGCGTAGAACCCTTTTTATTTTGAATGGCCTCAGACCATGTTCACAGCACTGAAATACCATTTTCAATGTTTCTCATCTGGCTTGTGCCAAGTGGTTTCATAGAACTGTGAATTATTTTTAATGGAAGGCTATTTATCACAAAAGCATAGTAAAAATAGGAAATGCATTGGAAGATTTTATCCACTTTCTTCCCTCCACCTCATAAACAGGATATTTATGACACAGCTTCATATATCTGCATATAAACAATGAAAGATAAGGAAGCATCTATTTAACAGACCTTTGATGTATCTTAATGCTTAAATATCATTTTAAATATGTTATTATATTACAAACACATAAAGATGTGATTTACTATTTAGTAAATTCTCAGAAAGGCTAAATTTAATTTATTCGTTCATTTAATATTTGTTGAATGTCTATGTGAAAGACAATGTTTTAGTTTCTAAAGATTTATTTTCATTTCTTTTGCTCTATTGGAACTTCCCTTCTACTTTAGAAGATGTAAGATATATCAGGAAATAATGACCTCAACTATGCGAAGAATGTAGTAGAGCCAAGAAAGCAACTGGTGACAAGATTTGAGGATTACTCCCTACAATACCCTGAAATATATCTTCTCATAAACTAGTATAACAACAAAACACTATAATAGAATCAAACATTTCAAATTCTGATCCCTTAAGGGAAGGTTTATTATTGGTGATTATGAAGAAATAAAAATTTATCTGTACATTTCAGAAGACAATGAGAAAAACATGAGTTTTTGGAAGTAGTAGTTGATTGAGTAGAAAAAGAAGTTACAGGAATAGCTACTTTATTATTTATGTATCAGTGAGCCAGAAGTTTTGAAATTCTAAGTGTTTCTTTCCTTTTTTCCTTAATTTATAATGTCACAAAAGTTTATAACAATACTAATCCTGATGATTTTTTTCTTTAATTCATTATGCATGTGTTAAATCAAGTTTTTTACATTTGAGCCCAATTTTATCCTATTTACATTTAAGGCTTTAAATAAATACATCCAAAAATGTTAAAATGTTTAATCTGTTCTCACTTTAATCTTTATAACTAATATCTTAGCAACATATAAATATGGGAAATAAACTTTATAATGAATGTGCATACACATCTTAAATTTATAACTAATATTTGTTCAGTATTTCATTGTGTGAGAATATTTGTGTAATTCAAAAATTTCCAAAACTATTTAGCAATATAATTTGTTTGGATATAATAGTATAGCAATTAAAATAAAGAATGCAAAACTGCCTTGTTAATAGCTATCATTACCTGAAGAATATTTTCCTAATCTATCTTAAATTCACTAGACAACATATTTGTATACATAGGAGCTAAGCAAGTCTCTCAAATTTTCTAGTATTTGACCCTTATTTTACTCCATTCTTCTGCTTCTATGTTTTTCCTCTTGCTTTGGATACTGCGATTATGTAACCCCATTTCATGAGCCTTCATACTAAAATGTGTATATGTGTATGTCTATTTAGTCTTTCAATTCAGTCGGAGGTTTAGCCAATTTGGGTCAGCTGTAGCAGGATTAGTCCCATTACCTTCAAAGCTGGGCCTGATCTTTAGAGACCACATGTGTCCCTATGTCTCTAGCACATTTCAGACTGATATTTCAATATTTAATCTCCAGATATCTTAGCCCTGATTAACCACAGAATCTCAGCTGATTATCAGCTCTGTAGATGACAGGAAAATTCCAACTGTGAGCTCCTGGCTTCTTTTTGACTGCTATCCAAATTACAGTTTTTCTGCACTCCTGCTCTCAAATGTGAAAAGATAAATTTAGATCAAATAGTAATAGAAAATCCAATATAGATAACCAGTAGTAGGGAAGAGTGAGTGGGAGGAGGGCATGGAGAGAGGATGGTTGAGTCATGCAGGGATGCTGTGGTATAGGAAGAATAACTTCTATTATACTCTAGCACAGTAGTGCAGCTGGTTCATAGAAATTCATTGTGAAATTCAATGTAGCGAAAAGGATTGTGATGGTCCCGACACAAGTAAATGATAAATATTTGAGGCAATAGTTACGTTAACTACCTTGATTGGTTTGCTACATATTATATACATCTATTTAAACATCACTGTACCCCACTAATAAATATATATACCACCATTTATCAAGCAAAAAATTATATACATATATAAATATATATATGTATATATGTATATATATATATATATATAGATAGATAGATAGATAGATAGATCAAACACAACCTTGCACCTGCCAGACAGGCGCTTAAGCCACTGAGCCAAACTCCCGGTCCTTAAAACAATATATTTTGAAATACTCATGAGTATAGAGGACTGCCTTGGACTCTACTGCTATGCATCCTGGTGAACGCACTTTTGTATAATTAATAGGATCTTAGTCTCAGAGAGTTGGTAAAGTTGAAAATGCTTCCTTAACAACTCCCTTTTGATCAACAGGAATTAAAAATTTCCCAATAAAAATTCCTATAGCTGCTAGGTACGGACTAAGGAAGTTACTTCAAGTTACTCTCAAATCTAGAGCCTGTTACTCTGGTAGATTGCTCTAAATTCAGCTTTGTAATACTTAAATCTTAATGCTGTCCTATTTGAATGAATTCCAGGAATTTTCATTTTATAATTACTTCAAGTTTTATACTTAGCAACCTAGAAATGTGTTCTCCTTCTAGCTTTCATCCAGACCATTGGGTCATTTTGTTTATACTTTCACTTGTCTTTATGAAAATAGATCACTAATACGACTTTTGGAAGTTGCTCATTAATCTGAAAGCCATCCAGAAGGTAACTTCCACAAAAGCAGTAATATTGGTACTGATGTATTCCAATACCTAGAATAATGCATTGATCATCAGTGTACATCGGTTGAATGAGTAACTAGATGAGGAATCTATGCTGGAGAAAATCTTTTGAGCATTTCACAGTGAATGGTAGAACACAATAAATCACAGGAAAATCCAAGTTGCTACCTAGATCATTGCCTATGGTTATCTTAGGTCTTCTAGTAAGAAAATCAAATGTATTGAATAAAATATTTAATAAACCAACAAATCTCAGGTAGAGGGGATTTAAAATGCTTAGAGATTACATTTAAGGTATGAATTTATATTAGTCAATTTCCATGATGACCCCCATAACCCCACCTCTTGGTATGTATGACCTTGACAGTGGACTGGATTTATTAACTCACTTGCAGTGAATTGAATAAGGTAAAAACCATTTTTTGAGAGGCTGAGCCAGAATCATTCAGCTTTAACCAGTTATGTCACAATCAATTTTCTGACTTTCTATTCCCCTAAATCCGTGTGAAATAATACATTTTTGAATTGGGTCAACTTATAGGCAATAATAGATAACCAGTTACAACATTTTTTTAAGTGTTCTGTGATCAACAATTAAATTTTTGAAAGTGCCACAAATACACACACACACACACACACACACACACACACACACAGAGAAGGAGGGCACTGCTGTGTTTCTCTTTGTTTCTCTGTGTTTTTCTAGGCTTCAAAACTACTACAAGGTAGTCAAAACAAGCAACATCATGGAGACATTAAAAATATTTTGTCCATGAACTATTTTGCATGAGATTTCAGCACACTGACTTAGCTAGGCATGATACTACCAAAAGGTGTCTGTTGAAATAAAACATGGAATTTTACACATCTAAAAGTCAGAATATCAGTGCAAGCAGAATTGCACCAGTTTCTTATTCTCTGCTTCTGTCTGTCATATCACAAACTGTTTTTCCACTGTGATGCCCCTCTGTCATGCTGTCTTGCCTTGGGGCCAGCAGACTATGGATTGAAACTTCTACAAACTGTGAGGCAAAATAAACATTTCTTCCTTTAATAAAAAAATCACCCAAGAAACAAAGGACTGGGAAAATCAGAAAAGATATGGAATGCTTCTAGGCACCTCTAGAAAACATTTTTTTATGAAGTATTATATTCTGATAAAAAAAATCATTTATTACAATTAACTTAATTTCAGCTAGGTCATTAATTATACGATTAAAAGCAGTGCAGTTGATCACTTTTGACCATCAAAATACGGATTTTAAGTAAAAGTTATAATACAACTGATGACAAGGAGAACAGGTGAGTAAAATTTGTGGAAATTCCTTTGTTGTTTGTTTTTAAACACACTGCTAATCAGACATTATTTTACTTTTGTTTTCTGAAAATAAAATAGCATTTCTTGTAAGACAGGATTGAAAGCAATATACTCCATTTGCTTTTGTTTGTCTGGGAAAGGTTTTATCTTTATGTCTAAAGAACATCTTTGTTGGCTAACAGTATTCATGGGTGGTAGTGTTTTGTGGTTTGTTGGTTGGTTTGTTTGTTTCTGCAGCACTTTGAATCACACCACTCCCTCCTGGTCTGCAAAGATTTTGCTGACAAGTGAGCTCCGAAATATGTGGTAGTATTTTTGAATGCTATATGCTTCTTTTCTTCTGTTTCTTTCAAGATCCTCTTTCATAAATTCAAGAGATCTATTGTATCATATGAAAACTATAGTAAATTATGACATTCATAGTCTTAAAAATGCTAAGATGTTGGAAGTGAAATGTTTTCATAACAAAATATAACTGTATGAGGTAATGTACCTGCTAACCATATTTATTCCAAAATGTCTGTATACTTTAAAAAGCATGATGTACATGAAAATGAATGCAATTATATTTGTCCACGTAAATAAATCCACTTGAACATTTCAAAAAAGGAGACAAAAACAAATTTAAACAGATAAAAGGCTGAATAGTTACATTGATTTTCAGTTATAAGGTAAATAATGTAGTTTTCTCTGCTATTCCACAGGTGAATTTTATAGGTGATAAAAATAAACCATTTTATACTGTCCTGGGACCGGTTATTACAAAAGCCCACACTTTTATTTTCTCGGTGTTAGGTAAAAGTTCTTAAAATCTTTGGGAAAGGTGTTGCTATTGTTTTTGCTGTTGTTGATTTTTTTCTGTTAGCTTTCATTTTTCTCCCAGTTTTCATGATAGTCTTATCAGATTAAAACTGAGAATTGAGATTTACAATTCACATTTACTCTTTTAGTTAAATAATCTATTTCAGTCTCTTTAGTTAAATAATCTATTTCAGTATTACTATTTCAGACCCCAATAGAACTCACAGAATATTATGATACCTCAATTCATAAATACAGGAAAAAGGCTAACAGTGGAACACCCAAAATTGTACAAAATAGCTCTTCTTTCCTCTTTGGTAATGCTTTATTTCTATTTTGTTCCTCATCAGAAAGATTCAGCTTTTCAAATGATACATTTACAAGCATGTATTTCTAGAATATTTTTCATGCATTTCTTTTGCAATGTCTATCTCCATTTTGCTCCTTATTTACCTTCTGAGTTTCTCACACAAGAGAAACAATGCAACATTCAAACTTGTGTGTCTGATTTATTTCACTTAAAATTATGGTATCAAGTTTCATTCATCACTTAAAAATGTCTCAAGTCTACCCTTTATGGAAGAGTGGTACTCCACTGTATGTAAACACCACATCTTCTTTATCCACTCATCCATTGATGGGCATTTGGACTGTTTTTCCAAGATTTAGCTACTACAAATTGTGCCAATATAAAATGGGTGTGCTTATATTGCTGTGGTTTGATGTTTTTAATTCTTTCAGGAAGATATGACAAAGGGGGATAGCTGTGTCAAATGGAACCTCTAGTCCTAGTTTTCTGAGGAATCTCCACACTGATTCCCACAGCAATTGCACCAGTCTACACTCTCACCATCACTGGAGAAGGGTTCCTTTTTCACGACAGCACCGCCAGCATTTCTTGATAATAAGTTGATTCTTGATAATAAGCATTCCGACTGGAGTGAGATGGAATCTTGGGGTTGTTTAAATTTCCATTTCTTGAACAACTAATGATGTTGAAATTTTTTTCATATATTTGTTTGCTGCTTGTATTTCATCTGAAAAGAGTCTATTCACTTTAGATGCCCATTTCTGGATTCGGTCTTTAAATTTGAGGGGACTGAGCTTTATTTTTCAGTTCTTTATATTCTAGATATTAACCCTTTGTCTGAGGAATGGGTGGTTTAAAAAACTTTCCCACTCTGGATTGTCTCTTCACTGTTGTTGTTGGTCTCTCTCTTTTTTTTTTTTTTTTTTTTTTTTTGTAGATAACAGGGATCAAACTCAACCTCACACCTGTCAGCAGGCACTTAAGCCACTGAGCCGAACTCCCAGACCTAATTTTTTTTTTTCCTGAGGCAGGGTCACACTATGTAGTTCAGACCAGCCTTGCTCACCTTGTAGCCCGTCAGCCTCAAACTCACAATGCTCCGCCTACCTCAGCCTCCTGAGTGCTGAGATTAAAGGTGTGCACTACAGTGCCCGGCAGTTAGTTTCTTTTGATGTGCAAAAACATTTTAATTTGACGTGTTCCCAGTTGTTAATTCTTTGTAATTTTTTTTATTTAAGAGAAAAAAAGACATATAAAAGAAAGACAAAAAGCAAAAGAGACAGACAAACAACTAGAGTAAATGTACAACAGTAACATTACAGGTTTACAAAACAGGATGATAGAAACTTGACAATGGTTGCAATATTGCGTATCATTATCTTCAAAATGGTCGTTTACATTAACAGATATAGTCATGTAAAATTGATCTAATCATATGAGTATTAACTGTTCTTTCTCAATAACTAATACAGCAGTATGTTTGTTTTAATTGTCTTACATATACATATACACAGATCTATATCTTTTCCTTTTCCCTTCCCTCTTTCCCCCTTTTCCCTTCCCAATTACTTTTGATCTTCGAGCTGTTTTTTACCCTTACATAGTATTTATTATAGATTTTGGATCATATATACTTTTTCAGCTTCTTACACTAGGGAGACAACATGGTAGTTGCACATGTGGGTTTGATTTAGCTCACTTATGAATATGGTCTCAAGTAGTGACCATTTACTTATAAAAGTCTCAATGCAATCTTTCTTAATAGCTGAGTAGTACTCCATTATATAGAAATACCACATCTTTTTTATCCATTCTTTGATTGATGGGCACTTGGGTTGTTTCCAAGATCTGGCTATTACAAACTGGGTTGCTATAAACATGGGTGCACAGATATCACTGTGGTATGTCTTTGTAATATTTCCTATGCAATTAAGGCTTTGTTTATAAGGACTTTGCCTACATTGTTGTCTTCAAGAGTTCTACTCATTCTATCCTCCAGAAGATTGTTTCTGTTTTAATATTTAGATCTTCGATCCATTTTGATTTTACTTTAGTGCATGGTGAGAGATACGAGTCTAGGTTTAATCTTCATTGTGTGGAAAGTTAATTTTCACAGCATCATTTATGAAAGAGGTTATCTTCCTTCCAGTAAAGGCTTTGTCTCCTCTGTCAAAGATAAGGTGGCCCAGTATGTCTTGGTTGTTTTTCCATCTTCTAATCTGTTCCATTGATCCTTGATTCAGGTTTTTGGTGGCTTTGTTTGTTTGTGATAAGACAGTACCACACTGTCTTATCACAGTGACTTCTTAGTAGAATTTCAAGTCAGGGACTGTGACATCCTCTACCTTGCCTTTGTTGCCCAGAAATGCTTTCTCTGCTCTAGGTCTTTTCTGGTGCCATATGAATTTTACAATTGTTTTCTCTAGTTCTGTGAGGCACACTGTTGGTATTTTGATCAGAATTATATTAAATTATGCACCTGCCTGGCGAGCCAGAGGTCCTTAGTTCAATTCCTGGTATGAAAACAAAACAAAACAAAACAAAAATGGTCACATTAAATCTGTACGACTGTTTTGGAAGTATAGTCATTTTCACTGTATTCATTTTGCCTATACAAGAACAAGAGATATCTTTTCATTCTCTGACATCCTCTTTCATCTCCTTTTTCAGAGTCCTATCATTTTCAATATTAAGGTCTTTTATTTCCTTTGTTAGATTGATTCTTTTTTATTTTAAAGAGAAAAAGACAGAAATATCAACAGGTAAACAAACAAAAAACAACAACGAAGCAAAATGATGACAACAACAACAATAACAGCAAAAAATATATAGGATTTCAAAACAAGATGATGGGAATTTAACAATGGTTGTTATATTGCATGTGGTTATCCTCAAAGTAATTGCTCAGGCTATAAGATACAGGCATGGAAGACTGATCAAACAATATAATTTCCCTTTGAGCAGTTGCTTTCCCTTTTACTATATCTATTGGAAATTTTGGGTCTTATTTACTCTTTCAGTTTTTTACACTAGCAAGACAATATGTTGTCTATACATACAAGTTTGATTTATTTCTCTTGTGAGTATGGTTTCTAGCTGCATCCTTTTATTTATAAAAGCCTTGAGTTTATCATTCTTTATGGCTGAGTAGTATTCCATTATATAAAAATACCATAACTTTTTATTCATTCCTGAGTTGATGGGTATTTGGGTTGTTTCCAAGATTTAGCTATTATAAACTTTGCTTTTATAAACATGGGTGCACATATATCACTGTGCTATGATGCTTTCAAATTCTTCTGGTAAAATATCCAGAAGGGTAATAGCTGGGTGGAATGGAACCACTAATCCTAGTTTTTTGAAGAATCTTGATATTGATTTCCACAATGTTTGAAAATAAACCTCTCCCTTTTCCCACCAACAATGAAAAAAGGTTCCTTTTTTCTCAAAACCCTGCCAGCATTTGTTACTGGCTAACTTCTTGACGACAGCCATTCTTTCTGGAGTGAGATGATACTGCAGTGTAGTTTTTATTTGCATTTCTTGAGTGACCAGTGATATTGAACATTTATTCACAGATTTATTTGCCATTTGTATTTCTTCTATTATTAATTGTGTATTCATCTCAGATACCCACTGTTGGATTGGGTCTTTAAACTTGGGGCTGTGACTTTTTTCAATTTTTTATATGTTCTAGATAAATTTCCTTTGCTTGAGAGACAGTTGGCAAAACTCTTTTTCCAATCTGTGGGTTTTCTTTTTATTCTATTGATGATTTATTTCAATGTGCAAAACTTTTTAATGCGAGGAGATCCCAGTTGCTGATTCTATGAAGTACTTCCTTTGCAGTTTGGCTTTTGTTTATGAAATCTTAGCCTACCTCTATGTCCTTGAGATTTCTACTTTGTCTTTCAGTAGGTTTAGTGTGTCTGTCTTGATATTGAGATCTTTGATCCAACTTGATTTTAGTTTAGTGCATGGTAATAGGCATGGGTCTAGTTTAAGTCGTAGGCATGTAGAAAGCCAGTTTTTCTAAAACAACTTATTAAAGAGGCTATCTTTCTTGCAGTGAACATGTTTGGCTCCTTCGTCAAAGATAAATTGGCTGAGTGTGTTTTCAGTTCTGTCTGTATCTTCTGTTCTGTTCCATTGATCCTCAGGTCTGGTGTTTGTTTTATTTGTTTGTTTGTTTGTTTGTTTTTCCAGTACCATGCTGATTTTATTATAGCATCTTTGTGGTATAATTTCAAGTCTGTGACTGTGATGTGGCCTGCCTTGTCTTTGTTGCCCAGGAATGCCTTTGCTATTCTAGGTCTCTTATGGTTTCATATGAATTTTGGGAACATTTCCTCTAGGTCTGTGAGGTAAGTTAAGGTTAGTTAGATTGAAATTACATTAAATCTGCATAACAGTTTTGAGAGTATGGCCATTTTCACAATGTTGGGTTTTTCTATCCAAAAGCTAGGAATATCTTTCCCTTTTCTTAATACCTCTTCAATTTCTTCTTTCACAGTACTCTAATTTTCAATGTACAAATTTTTAACTTCATTAGATTGATTCCTAAGTATTTCATTTTTTTGATGTTATTGTGAGTGTGTTTCCCTAATTTCTCTCTCAGTGAGTTTGTCATTTGGGTACAGGAATGTTATTGACTTTTGAGTTTTGACTTTGTACCCAGCTGCACAGCTGAATTTACTGATTAAGTCTATAAGACTGTTGGTGGAGCTTTTGGTGTCTTCTATGTAGTATATCATGTCATCTCCAAATAATGATAATTTAACTTCTTTCTTTCTTACCCTTATTCCTTTTCTCTCTCTTGTCTAATTGTTCTGGCTAAATTTTCCAGAACAATATTGAATAGGAGTGGTGATAATAGACATCCTTGTCTTGTTCCTGATTTTAGAGTGAAAGCTTTCAGTTTTTGTCCATTTAGTATGATGTTGGCTGTTGGTTTATCATAGATGGCTTTTATCAGATTGAGGCAAAGACCATCTGTTCTGATTTTCTCCAGGGTTTTTACCATGAATGAGTGTTGGAATTTCTCAAAAGCTTTTTCTGCATCTTTTGAGATGATCGTGTGATTTTCATCTTTGACTGTTGACGTAGTGTATTACATTTATTGATTAGCATATGTCAAACCATCCCTGCATTCTGGGATGAATTCTACTTGGTTGGGATATATAATCATCTTGATGATTTGTTGCATTCTGTTTTCGAGTATTTTATTGAGAATTTTTGCATATATATTCATTGAAAAGATTGGCCTAAAATTTTCTTTTTTGGTTGGGTCTCTCTCTGGTTTTTGTATTAGGGTAATATTTGCCTCCCAGAATGAATTAGGGAGAATTGCTTCCCTTTCAATTTCATTGAAGACTTTGAGGAATATTGGTATTAAATCATCTCTAAATTTATTGTAGAATCCAGCCGTGAATCCATTAGGACCTGGGCTCACTTTTGTTGGTTTTTTTTTTAAATTATATTTTCAGTTTCATTAATTGATACTGGGTTATTCAAAAACTTTACCTTTTTGATCCAGTTTTGGTAATTCATATGTTTCTAGGAATCTGTCCATTTCATCTGTGTTTTCAATCCCATGAGAGTAAAGGTTTTCAAAGTCGGTATTGATGATTTTCTGTGTTCTCATAGAATCTGCAGTGATTTCAACCTTTTCAATCTTTATTGCATGAATTCGTGTTTTTTTCTTTCCTTTTCTTGATAAGGTTGGCTAAGGTTTTATCAATTTTATTTATTTTTTCAAATAACCAACTTTTTGATTCATTAATTCTTTGCATTGTTTTCTTAGTCTAAATTGAATTAATTTCTGTTTTGATCTTTGTAATTTTCTCTCTTCTTTGGGCTTGACTTGTTCTTCTTTTCTAGAAGTTTGAGATACTGCATTAGGTTATTTATTTGTGGTCATTCTGTTTGTGTGATATGAAACTTCATAGCTATAAATTTACTTCTGAGGATTATTTTCATTGTGTTCCACAGCTTCTGGTAAGTTGTATTTGCATTTGTATTCTATTTTAGATATTGTAAAATTTCTTCACATGGAGTATTGTTTTCTTTTCTTTGACTTTCATTCTATGAATTTATTTTTGAGTTAAATGTGTTTCTTTTATACAACATGATGTTGGATTTTATTTCTTGATCCACTCTGCCAGTCTGTTTATTTTGATTCATGAATTGAAGCCACTTATAACTGGTATGTGTTGGCTTATCTTGGTCATGTTATCTTTCTTCTGTTGGTTCTCTACTTTTTTCCTCTGTTTAATTGGTTGTTCTGCTTGTTGGTTTCTTTCTGTTGTTGTTCTTGGAATTGTGGTCATTTTTATCTCTTTATAGAATGTGTTTAAGTACTCTGTGTGGTTAGTTGGACGGTCATGAAATTCTTCAGTTGTTCTTTGTCATGGAAATATCTTATTTCTCCATTGATTTTGAAAGATAGTTTTGCAGGTTACATTAATCTGGGTTGAAATTTGTTTTCTTTCAGTACATGAAATGCTTCACTCCAAGCTCTTCTTGACTTGATGGTTGTGCTGAGAATTCTGACATGATTCTGATATCCTTTCTTTTATATGTGATCTTTTTCTTTTCTCTAAGAACTTTTAACATTCTATTTGTATACTGAATTTATGGGATTTTGATTATTATATATCAAGGCATAGATTTATTTTGGTTATGACTAATTGAAGACTTATATGCATCACTTATCTGTATGTCATGTTCTTTTCCCATGTTTGGGAAATTTTCTGCTATAACTCTGCAAATAATCTCTTCATGTCATTTGTGTTGTCTCTTTTTCATTGACACCTATCAAGATTATAATGTTTCTCTTTGCATCATCTTGCAGCTGTTGATTTGTTATTTCATGATTTCTTATTATTTTTAAGAGATCTTACCCTTCATGATCACTAGTCACAATCCTGTCTTCAAGGCCTAACACTCTGTCTTCAATTTCATGTAGGCAGTTTTGCCAGCTTTCAATGGAAATTTTGATTTTCTGGCTATCTCCTTGAACCTGTTTTATGTATTCTCATTGTTTTCTGTATTGTTCATTCAAGGTTTCCATCATTTTCCTATGCTACACTATTTTTTATCTATGTCTTCTTTGAATATACTCACCAATTCCTTCATTATTTTTATCATATCTTTTTTTGTTTTTTACCTGAGAAATTATTTGTGATCTGATTTCCTTTACAGCTTCCTGGAGTTGCTTCTTTACTTCTGTTGCTTTCATTTCAGAAATTTCATGTGTATTATTTCCAATTTCATGAACTTGTATATCTCCTGTACTTGATCTGGGTGGGTTGGAAATTTGAGCTTGCATTTTGTTCCTTTGCTTTAGCATTTTCCTGTGTTCCTATGAATCAGCTAGATTTCAAGTTCTAGTTGCTTCCTGCACTGGCAGCCCATCTATCAGTAGGCCTCACTGAAGATTGCTGATGGCTGTAGTTCTCTGTGGCCAGACTCTTTGTCCCCGTGTGTTACACAGATAGTTTCTGGGTGTGAGCAAGTCACTGGGTGCAGCTTTCAAGTCCCTATGAACCCCGCTGTGGGTTCCTGACTGACTATGGGTCACTGGGAGCAGACTCTTGGTCCCCATGGGCCTCAGAGATGGTACACAGGTGTGGGTGGGTTGCTTGGTTCAGGATTCCTGTCCTAGTGGGCCTCACTAAGAACGCCTGAATGACTTCAGGATGCTAGGAGCAGACTCCCAGTCCATGAGTGCCTCAACAAGAGATCCTGGATGACTGTGGGTCACTGAATGAGGTCTCCCAGTTCCTGTGGGCCTCATAGAGAGTTCCTGGTTGTGGGTCCATCACTGGATGCAACTTCCCAATCTGTGCAGGCCTCACTGCAAATTCCCAGGTAAATGCAGGTTGCTGGGCTCAGATTTCTATTTTGAGGGTCTCTAATTTTTTGTTTTACTTTGTTATGTATTCTAAACATTAGTCCTCTGTCTGAATAATACCTGGCAAAGTATTTTTCTCCATTCTCTAGGTTGCTTCTTCACTCTGTTGGTTGTCTTGTTTGCTGTGCAGAAACGTTTTAAATTTGACATAATACAATTTGTTAGTTGTGTTATTGGCTGAGGTTTCTACTGAAGATATGATGCATAGCCTAAAATGACCATTGCTGAAACTTTGGTTCAGGGGAGTTGACAAGAAGTGGGGAAATTATCTTGAAGAATTCACAGTCATTAGTGCTGTCTTCTTATACTTTAAACTGGCCCAATTGTTGATGGTTTTATGCAGCTCCTGGAGATGAACATTCATCTGAAAGTCACTGGATTTCCAGGTCTGTTTGTTAGATGTCAAGTGTGCTATTATGTAAGATGAATGAAGCAAAATAATCGATTTCCATATCTTTTGCTGTGGGACAGGTTGCTGCTTTGCTTCACCACACCATTAATTACAAAGTTAGATGAGGGCAGTCTGACTTGTATTCCAAGACATGGTAAAGATTAGCAATCCTTGATTTTCAGCAACATGCTTACAGATTAGCTAAAGTGTTATCTGTAAAATTCTGAAATGCTCTTAAATTAAACAAGAATATGACATTGGCAAAATTCTAAGTAGTATTTTCTCTTCTTAATTTTCTGTGGTTAGAAGTTCCTTCACCGTCAATAAGAGCTGCTATTTAAACTGTGTACTACTTATTCAATAGAGTCACAGGTCTAGAATAGATGCTCATGGCTTGAGGTTTTCTTACTTACAGAGCTGTCTTACAACAAACTTGTCAGTATCAAATTTGTTGACCGAAACATCCCTAACAGTCCTTTCCAAGTATTCACCTCAAAGAATGCATCCTGTCCCTCTCAAGGGCAAGCAAATGCTTTAGACAGCACACTGTTCCATACTATCTTTAAGAATAAACTTTCTTCTAATTACCAATTAAGATATTTAGGCAGATGTCAACCAAAAAGTAAGATGATGCCTCCCCCTGCATCATGCAGGAGGCCAGGAATTGTTTTTATGATCTGGAGTGAGAGAACTATGTGTAAAAAGTGAGCCATAGTGATACCCATTGGCAGTGTACCCCAAAAGGAAAAAGTATCAGACCTCTCCTGAGTTTATGAGAAGTGGTCCCAACACAGGAACCTGATGAGCATGTCTACTATTGGGAATGTTTCAATATCAAACTTAGGAAAAAGATAGGATACATTTTTCTTCAGCTAAATAAAATTCATGATATTTTATAGAAAAAAATTAACCTAGAATTAAATAAAAAGAAATACCAGTACATTCTAAGTGAAATTTTAGACATTTACGTATATCAACTAAATCCTAAAATAAATCACACAGCAGAAAGGGAAGTGGCATATACCTGTTCCAAGGTAGAGACTAAAGGGAAAAGATTTAGATCAAATTATTAATAGCTTCAAGGCTGATTCGAATGAGAAAAATAATAAAAATAAAGGAAATATTGTAGAAAATAAAGACATGATAAAATAGCAGTAGAATTATCTCAATAATACTTAATTTGAATATTTTCATGCTAATGGTACTAACAAAACCTAAAATACATTAAAGTATAAAATGCTATTTTGCATCAAAATCATTGATTAATAGGCAAAAGGGTTAGGCAAAATATTTATATGCTCTTTCCTTTTTACTGGACTTAGTTTCAACATAATCTATACATGACAGTTGAATAATTTCTAAACACATATTTGTATATTTTTATATCGATAATGTATTACTCCTGAAGACATTATGTTTAACTTAGCACCTAAAAATATCCACATTTTTTACCATATGCAATATTAAACAAAAATATATAATTTGAAAATAATTGGAGTGGAATAAAAATGTCACAGATTCAAATCACCAAAGAATTGGAAAACTTTATAAAAATAATAGACAAAGGAATTTTCAGAGAAGAATAGAAAGCAGAAACCTAAATTAACATGAAAGAGGGTTGTGAGCCTCAGTTGGGTCCCAAATTCAAATCTTACAGCATGCAGCTATGAAGGAAAATGTAAAAAATAAAAGTTAATATAAAACATAGATGGAGGTATTTCCTATCATCATTCACCTCTCCCAGAGCTTTATTCACAACAAAAAGATCATTAAATTGAAACAATATAATTGAAGTCTTCCCTGAATATCTGACACAAATATAAGAAGTTTTTTTTAACCCTTTCATTTCCAGGCACTTTCATAAACCAAATAAAGATATAATGTTCTGTAGCACAATAAAGCTACAAAATGGGCAAAGGTTTAGATTAAAGAATTCAAATAATGGGCTATGGTTTGTACCACTTTGGAAAACTAAGAATATTTTGTGAAGAAATGAATAAGCTTAAAGCCCTCCACTGATAAGAATATTTTAAAATTCATAATTAAGTTCTTAAATAATTATTGGCTCTTGTACATCACTCCACCTCACTATGTTTATGTTACTAGAAATGATAAAACATTGATGATTCAAGAGAAAACTTTGGCATTGCTTAGGCCAGTAGACTAAGCACTGAGTCATTTTCATCCTAAAGGACTGAGGAATCAGATTCTCTTTTTGTGAACAGAGAAATAATTTTCTATGAAAGGCAACTTTTGATAAGGAAAGATATTAGTAGAGCATCAAATATTTACTACATTTAATGTTTTGCCTTACACTTAAAATTATGTGCTAAGCTGGGTGCATAATTCAGTGGTTGAGGACTTGCCTAGCATGTGCAAGGCCCGAAATTTAATCCCTAGTACCAAAAATCAACTATTAGAAGTTATTGTTAATTAATCAAATAAAAAATAAAAAAACACACTAATGCGATAAACATTGTTAGTAAATAAGCTCTAAAAAAGGTCCTTGCTTTTAATAATTCTAATTTATAGTTAGTAAGCTCAGAAAGTGAATAAACAAAAACTAAGGAATTGCAGAATACATATTTAGAGAGTGGCTAGGAAATTTACTTAAAAAAGATTCTTCAGAGGAGAGACTATTTTGTCAGCCTTAATGAGATTCAGTTAAA